>JAJQKJ010001487.1:0-65642 GCA_029574335.1 Rana kukunoris
CCCGTCTCATAAAGGCGCTGCACGATTTCATGCCGCACGCGCCCGTGCTGGGGCGCGCAGCGCGGCGATCGGTGATGCGGGGTGTCAGTCTGACACCCTGCACTCCGATATCATCGGTAACGAGTCTCCGGCGGAGCCTCGTTACCACGTGATCAGCCGTGTCCAATCACGGCTGATCACGATGTATAAACAGGAAGAGCCGCCGACGGCTCTTCCTCACTCGCGTCTGACAGACGCGAGTACAGGAGAGCCGATCAGGGCTCTCCTGACAGGGGGGGGTTCGCGCTGATTGTTTATCAGCGCAGCCCCCCTCGGATCGCCACACTAGACCACCAGGGAAATAAAAAAAAATACAAAAAAATGACAAAAAAAAAATGACAAAAAAAAAAAAATGACAAAAAAAAAATGGGGGGGGCAGTAAAAAAAATGATGCCAATCAGTGCCCACACATGGGCACGATTGGCAACATTGATCCATCAGTGCCACCCCTCAGTGATCATCAGTGCCACCCCAGTGTCTGTCAGTGCCACCCCCACAGTGCCAATCCATGCCCAGTGGCCCACCTACCAGTGCCCACCTGTGCCACCTATCAGTGCCCACCTGTGCGCCTATCAGTGCCCACCTGTGCCGCCTATCAGTGCCCACCTGTGCCGCCTATCAGTGCCCACCTGTGCCGCCTATCAGTGCCCACCTGTGCCGCCTATGAGTGGGCCCACCTGTGCTGCCTATGAGTGCCCAGTGCTGCCTATGAGTGCCCATCAGTGCCGCCCATGAGTGCCCATCAGTGCCGCCCATGAGTGCCATCAGTGCCCAATACCAGCGCCGCCTATCAGTGCCCATCAGTGCTACCTAATCGGTGCCCATCAGAACTCCCTCATCGGTGCCCATCAGTGCCACCTCATCGGTGCCCATCAGTGCCACCATATCAGTGCCCATAATTGAAAGAGAAAACATACTCATTTACAAAAAAATTAACAGAAAAAAATAAAAACTTTATTTTTTTTTCAAAATCTTCGCTCTATTTTTAGTTGTTGCACAAAAAAAAAAAAAACGCAGAGATGATCAAATACCACAAAAAGAAAGCTCTATTTGTGGGGAAAAAAGGACACCAATTTTTGTTTGGGTGCAGTGTAGCATGACCGCGCAATTGTCATTCAAATTGCGACAGTGCTGAAAGCTGAGAAAATTGGCTTGGGCGGGAAGGTGCGTAAGTGCCTGGTATGGAAGTGGATATACTACTCTAGCCTGTCCATATACTACCCTAGCCTGTCCATATACTACCCTAGCCTGTCTATATACTACCCTAGCCTGTCCATATACTACCCTAGCCTGTCCATATACTACCCTAGCCTGTCCATATACTACCCTAGCCTGTCTATATACTACCCTAGCCTGTCCATATACTACCCTAGCCTGTCCATATACTACCCTAGCCTGTCTATATACTACCCTAGCCTGTCCATATACTACCCTAGCCTGTCCATATATACTACCCTAGCCTGTCCATATACTACCCTAGCCTGTCTATATACTACCCTAGCCTGTCCATATACTACCCTAGCCTGTCCGTATACTACCCTAGCCTGTCTATATACTACCCTAGCCTGTCTGTATACTACCCTAGCCTGTCCGTATACTACACTAGTCTATCCATATACTACCCTAGCCTGTCTATATACAACCCTAGCCTGTCTATATACTACCCCTAGCCTGTCTGTATACTACCCTAGCCTGTCCGTATACTACACTAGTCTATCCATATACTACCCTAGCTTGTCTATATACTATACCTAGTCCGCCCCTTGGAATTGAACATAATGGTAAGCCATATAATTTTGCACATAGAGAAGGTGCTGTCACATGTAAATCTAAATTCCTGATTAATTGAACTCTAGTTTGAATTATCATAGATTATAATGGATGTGGAGGCCTTTTGGTGGGCTTGATTTTTATTTATTTTTTTGTGGGGTGGGGCAGCATTTTATTCTTGGACCCAGGCAGCACAATGTCTCGGGCCAGCCCTGCTTCTACCTTCCACTGGGTAGAACGTTGGTCAATAGTTCAGGCCGATGTCGGCAGCAGAGATAGACAGCAAACATAAACAGCAACAGCAGGTCAGGAGGAAGCCGGGTCAGTAACAGGATCAGGATGACAGGAGCGAGACTGGAGACCATTCAGGAAGGAGCTGGTGCAGAGTTCAGGGTTTAGTAGCCCACGTTTGGTGGCAGTGGACATGGGCCGTCCTCATGTGCACCACAATGCACGTCCAATCTTAGATGCATGCGCCTGATGGCTGGTGCATCGCTCCCGATAAAGGTAGAAGGCACCAAGTGACAGACTGCAGAAAGCAAAGAGCCAACATGGTAAGTCCCGCGGTGTGCGGCTGTATCTCACATTTCACATTGAGGGTTTGATGAAACATTCATTGAGTTTGTTCTTGTAAATTGTGATTACTTAAAAACATTTATGCTTATCAATCCATAATAAATCCCCAAAACCAATTATAATCCAGATAGTGTCAGTATTTATCTTCATGTAATCCCATCAGTCTGCAGATCAGCTCATGTCCAGGAATCGCCCAACATCCCAATTACCATCCCATCCATCATAGACTTGGATAATCCTCAGGAAGTCACCTTCCCTATCCCATTCAGAAACAGTCAGCTGGGAGGGGTCTCACCTGTTATCCCGCAGAACATCTTTAGCTGGGGACAGCAGGAGAAACAAAAGAGACCATTAGAACTGGACGAGTACAAGTGACAGTTTACTTTTTAGGAGACCATTGGAGAAGAAGACCCTGACTACCAGAGACCACTTCCCTCCAGAAGACCCCAATTACCAGAGATTACTATCCCATCTAGAATACCCTGACCACCAGAGACCAGGTCCCTACAGAAGACCCCACCTACCAGAGACCACCACCCCTCCAGAAGACCCCAACTACCAGAGACCACCACCCCTCCAGAGGACTCCAACTAACAGTGGCCACCATCACTCGAGAAAACCCCAGCTACCAGAGGCCGCTACCCCTCCAGAAGACTCCAACTACCAGTGGCCACCATCACTCGAGAAAAGCTTGTCTACCAGAGACCACCATCCCTCCAGAGGACCCCAACTACCAGAGGCCACCACCCCGCCAGAAGACCCCAACTACCAGAGACCACAATCCCTCTAGAAGACTCAAACTACAAGATGCCACCATACCTCCAGAAGACACCCAACTACCAGTGATCACCATTCCTCCGGAAGACCCTGACCACCATCCCTCTAGAAAACCCCAACTACCAGAGACCACAATCCCTCCACAAGACTCCAACTACAAGAGGCCACCATCACTCAAGAGAAAACCCCAACTACCAGTGATCACCATTCCTCCAGAAGACCCTGACCACCAGAGATCACAATCCCTTCAGAGGACCCCAACTATCATAGACCACTACCCCCACCAGAGACCACTATTGCTCCAAAAAACCCAGACTACCTGAGACCACCATCACTTCGGAAAACCCTGAATATCTGGGACCGCCATCCCTCCAGAAGACCCCCAACTAACAGAGACCACTATTTCTTAAAAAAATAATAATACAACTACCAGGGACCACTATCACTTCAGAAAAACCCTGACTACCAAAGACCACCACCCCTCCAGAAGACCCTGAATACCAGAGACCAGCATCTCTCCAGAAGACCCTGAATACCAGAGGCCACCATCCCTCCAGAAGACAATCTCAGAAAACACAGCAAATGTCTGGGCAAGTATCCATAAAACAGAACTCAAACTATATGTGCCCATATTGGGACCAACTATAAGGACTGAAAGTGAGGCGGAATTCAAAACTTTGAGTTGTCACCAGAACAGGAATTTAATGAAAAATCTTCCAATGGGGACACCTGTTCCAGTGACAACTATGGGCCAGATTCAGGTAGAGTTACTCTGGAGTATCAGTGATACTCCAGCCTAACTCTCACTTTGAGCCGGCGTTTCTGTTTTCTGTAAGCAGAAAACAAGAAACGCCGGGTTGGAGTTCCTATACGAGCGGCGTAATTGTATTTCGCCGTCGTATCGGAACTGCAATTTAAAAAATGGCGCTCGGTGTGTTCCCGCTGATTAACACCGAGAATATGTTAATCAGCGAGAATTCACGATCGTACTCGGGCCCGACGCAGTGACTTTCCGACGTTTCCGTAAGCGATACACGGCGTAAAGAAAAACATGCCCCCTAGGTGGAGTATCCTATGTTAAGTATGGCCGTTGTCATTGCGTCGAATTTAAACATTTTCGCGTCGTTTGCGTAAAAAGTCCGTAAATGGGGATTGACGTCATTGACAGAATTTGGAGCATGCGCACTGACAGTCGACGCATGCGCAGTACGTTCACGCGGGGATCGCGCCTAGTTATTATAAATAATACACGCCCCCTACCCGCCCAATTTGAATTCCGCCGGCTCATTTTCGCTACGCCGCCGCAACTTTAGGAGCAAGTGCTGTGTGAATACAGTACTTTCTCCTAAAGTTTCGGCGGAGTAACGTAAATGAGAAACGTTACTCCAAAATAAAGATTCGCCCATCTACCTGAATCTGGCCCTATGTAGGTAATTCCCCTCACTTTGGAGAGATTTTTTTTCACTTTCTGGGCCAGATTCAGATACAATTACATTGGCGCAGAGTATCAGAGATACTCTACGCCGCCGTATTTTACCTGGCTCTACGACGAATTCATGTAGATTTTGGCCCGTAAGGTACGACGGCGTAGTGTATTTCTCGCGGCGGAATCGAAATACGCGATTAGGGGGTGTGAAGTATTTAAATTAGGCGCGTCCCCGCGGCGATCGAACTGCGCATGCTCCGTTCAGAAATTTCCCGCCGTGCATTGCGCGAAATAACGTCGTTACGTCATTTTTTGTTTGAGTAGCGTCGTTTACGTACATTCCTATTCCCGGACGACTTACGTAAAAATTAAAAACAAACGTTGAAATTCGACGCGGGAACGACGGCCATACTTAACATTGGCTGTCTAATACTAGACCAGATAAAAGCTGGTATAACTTTACGCGGCAAACAGATGACTAAAGATGCCGTAAGAGATTGCGAATGACGCTCGTAACTTCGTGGATCGTCGGAAAAAGCTCACTTGCATACCCCGACGCGGAAAACGACGGGAACTCCACCCAGCGGCCGCAATTTTATTGCAGCGTAGATCCGATGGCGTACTAACACGTAAGCCAGTCGGATTGAAGCCCGCAGCTGCTGTATCATGGTTTGAGGATTTAATTTTAGACTAATGAAACGACGCGGGTAATTTGAAAGTACGTGAAGGAAATCTCTCCCATAGGACATAGGCATAAAAAATTGTTTGGGCTTTAGCTATATTAATAATAATAATATTGTAATTTAACCCATTGGGGCAATGTTTTATTTTTTTTTGCTAGAAATTACTGTAAACATCCCCCAAAAAAAGTATTTTCTGAAAGCAGAGGCCCTGGAGAATAAAATGATGTTAGTTGCACATTTTCTTTATGTCACGTGGTATTTGCAGAGTTATTTATCAAATGCATATTTTTATGTTAAAATACACCATTTTTTTTTTTGATTTTTTTTAGAGGGAAACACAATATAATACCCACTTTTTTTAAAGTAAAATATAAAAGACATCGAGTAAGCAAATACCAAACATGTCAAACCTTAAAATTGCACATGCCGTGGAATCGCCCCAAAAAAATCAAACAAACTATTTTATCCCAAATTCTCCAGGGGTGACCCATTTACAGGTTATCATTTTAGAGTTGATCATGAAATATAACCCTGGAATTATTCCTCTCACTCTGAGGTTTAGGATGATCCATCACATGTGCGATGTTTACATACACAAGCCGCCCTATGCTGTGCTTTTTACTGTATATGGAGTGTGTATGTGGGGGATGGGAGTGCTTTACATTTTTTTAACCACTCCAGCTCTGACATCACCAGTGACACTAATACAGTAAAAGGTAATTTTTGAGAACATTCAATTACAATATGACTTGTCTCACAATTGTATGTATTATATAATTATTATTATTATTGGTATTATTAATATTATATATATACTGTATATATAGATATATATATAATATTACTATTATTTTTATTAATAGGTAATATTATTTTTCTTTATTAAAACATTTTTTATTTGCTATATTTTTTCCATGAAAGTGAAGTTAAAATAACTGAAATAAAGGTATATATATATGTTGTATATGTTTTTTATTATTATTATTATTATATATATATAGGTATATTTATAATTCCATTTAATTATATATATATAATTATATATATATTATATATATATATATATATATATATATATGTTGTATATGTTATATTAATATTATTAATACTTATTATTATTTCTCTTTATAAAAAAAAAATATTTGCTATATTTTTTCCATGAAAGTGAAGTTTAAATAACTGTAATAAAGTTATATTTATGTTTCAATTTATTATATATATATATATATATATATGTATATATATATATATAAAATATATAAATATATATTTATATATCTATTATATTATTATTATTGGTGTTATTAATATTATTTATAATATTATTATTATTATTTATTTTTTTTATTAATACTTATTATTATTTGTCTTTACTTAAAAAAATATTTGCTAAATTTTTTCCATGAAAGTGAAGTTCAAATAACTGTAATAAAGTTATATTTATGTTTCAATTTATATATAAATATATATATATATATATATATATATATATATATATATATATATATATGTATATATATATATATATATATATATAAATATATAAAATATATAAATATATATTTATATATCTATTATATTATTATTATTGGTATTGTTAATATTATTTATAATATTATTATTATTATTATTATTATTTTTTTATTAATACTTATTATTATTTGTCTTTACTTAAAAAAAAAATTGCTAAATTTTTTCCATGAAAGTGAAGTTCAAATAACTGCTGTAAAGGTACATTTATGTTTCCATTTTAATTTATATACTGTGTGTGTATATATATATATATATATATATATATATATATATATTATATATATATATATATATGTGTTGTATATGTTATATTATTATTATTAATATTATTATATTTTATTAATACGTATTATTATTTGTCTTTATTTAAAAAAAAATATATATATTTGCTAGATTTTTTCCATGAAAGTGAAGTTCGAATAACTGCTGTAAAGGTAAATATATGTTTCCATTTTAATTTATATACTGTGTGCATATATATATGTTGTATATGTTATATTATTATTATTATTGGTAATATTAATATTATTATAATATAATTATTATTTTTATTAATACTTATTATTTTATTTTTCTTTATTTGAATTTTTTTTATTTGCTAAATTTTTTCCATGAAAGTTACGTTCAAATAAAGGTATATTTATGTTTCCATTTTAATATCTATACTGTATATATATATAGAATATAGTGCCTTTTTTTCTTTTGCTTAGCATGTAGCATGAAGTTTACGTGTCAAAGTATTAGGATTTAGCTAACCTTAATGCATTCTATACCTGAGCCTGATGTCGCTCCAGCACTGTGCACAAGAGCAGCACTGTCAGCGGGGGCTATTGGCTTCTGCGGCTGTCAATCACAGTCAGTGAGGAGAGAGCAGGGGGCAGGGCCGAGCTGCACTGTGTGTCAATGGGCACACAAAGCGCAGATTGGGAGCAAGCTTGCATGAGTGACTGTATACCAAGAGGCTTGCAGGGGGGAGTAGACCAGGAGTGCCAGTGGGGGACCCCAGAATAGAAGGATCGGGACTGCTCTGTGCAAAATCATTACACAGAGGAGGTAAGTACGACATGCTTGATATTTAAAAATAAAGGGCCAGATTCACGTACATCTGCGCATTATTGGACCGGCGTAGCGCACCGCCTTTACGTTAGACTGGCGCAATGTAGTGGCGCAATCACCCTATTCTCGTCGCTTTTACTCAGAAATTTGCGCCTGCACAACGTTATTTCAGAGACGCAAGGCGGAGTAATACAAATTGGGAAGGATGTGGGCGTGTTACATTGAAATGAGCCGTGACCCCATGCAAATGAAGGGCCGGCCGGCTCGCGCATGCGCGCTTGAAGGAGACCATGGTCAGCACCTCTGTGCGCATGCTCACAACTCGGGAACGGCGCAATCAGTGAAATTGGAAGTGGACCCGGGCAACTTAGTGAACTACGCAAACAGCAGAAATAGACAGACACAAACGCACTTCCTTTGCAAAAGTACATCCCTTTGTATCCCTTCCTATACAGCAAGGTGCTTTTGTTCTGTTGTTTATTAGCGTTTGTTTGTTTGTTTGTTTGTTTGTGACGTGTCTTTGAGATATTTGGGGACTGTTTTGCAGAGTGATTTTTGTCTTTTATGTGTTTTCTTTGTTGTTATTTTGTTTAAATTATATTTTTGCTGGACATTTTTTTTTTTTGCTTGTCATTTTTTATTTATTTTTTGTTCTGTTTGTGTATGATTTTGGAATGTGGGGGGTGACATTCCTGCGGGAAAAGGGGTGTCACCCTCATTTGTGGTGGAGAAGTGATTCCCAGGTCCGTGTGAATGGTGTATGAATGTACAGTGACATAATTGGAGCCTTGGCGTGGCGTTGCTGCTCACAAGTCCTGCATGGTGGGCTTGTGCCAATCCAATGTGATGAGGATGTGGGGTGTGTGTGCTAGGGACCACAGTGGTGTGCATGCATGCATTCTCATTGTGCCATAATTAATGTGTGTGTTTAACGTGCAAAGATGCCTAATGTGAGCTGTCTCCTGGCTGCTCTTCCCTCAGAAGACGGGGTAGCCTCGGTTAGGGGGGTTCCGTATAGAAGTCATGAGATGGGGTCCCAGTGCATATGCAGAGTCACCCTGAAGGGAAAAGACAGGAGGATGTTAGTAGTGCATGTGCCCCTTGTGATGTGTGCATCATGGGGGGGGGGGACAGTCATGCCTGCCACCCATGTCACTCACCAACCAGCCAGCTGTCCCCATACATGTTCTGTTCGTAATCTGTGGGGATGGGGCTCTGATTGTATATGTAGCTGTCATGGGTGTCATGGGTGGTGTCATGTGTTGGGCTGGTGATGTCCTCCTGCAGGGTTGTTGTGGTTAATTCCAGGATGGCATGAGGGGTGAATCTGAAGATGCGATACACCTCAGAATCACTCATGCCAAAGATGTCTATGCGTGTGCGGTATATCCTCTCCCGTGAAGAGTGAAGAGTGAAGAGTGAGGGGATTGTATCAGATAAGAATATTGTATTAGATTAGATTAAATTGTAAAGTTTATATAGGCAAAAAAAAAAAAAAAAATCCCGTGCCCTCCTCAGTGCCCTCCTCAGTGCCCTCCTCCTTCTTTGCTCATCTAAAGTCAGTAGTATAGCTATGAGCATGGATGCCACTGGCATGTTGGCATACAGTTTGTTGGGCAACATGTGTGACTGCTCAGCTCCTCACTAACAGTGTTGCTTTATCTGACATGTAGACAAATTTTGTAATTTTATACCACCTTTTATATGGTCTAATTTTAGACAGGACATTTAGCTGTTGCGCACACTGCGTAGCCTGCGCTGCACCAACGTTCTTTTGTGGATCCCTGTAAGTCCCTCATTAGCATATTTGAATAGCAAATCAATGGTGTGTCTAGCGCAGTTTTGCGCGGACGGATGCGCCTGTCTAATGAAATTACTTGCGTATCTCGTTTTGGGGATGCAGAGTATCGAAACGCATGCGCAAATTTAGACTTACGCCGCGCATCTCCTGTTACGCCGGCGTAATCGCTCTGTGAATCTGGCCCAAAACCTTTACAATTACAATACTTTGTAAGAAATTTGCCCTTTTGGCCCACTGTGTACATTGCCCTGATCCCTCTCATTATTCATCGGCAGGTAGGATCGTTCACCGAGACGCTCTATGAAAACAATGGTGTCTATTTCCAGGAGGTGTCAGCACTGCACGCCACTGACTGGCTTTTTCTGTCTCTTTTGTACGAGGTCTCAGATACGAGGTGTGTTCAGTCTGTGCGAAGAGCGAGCGAGCGAGGAGCGGCTCTTCATATCCCCCCGTCCTGATTTCCCTCCATCTTCTCCGCAGGATTCCCGGACTCCGCCCCTAGAAGATCGGGATGACGGCTCACGGGACGCCCTGGACCCTCCTCTGCATCGCCCTCGTCTTTCCAATATTCTGCCGTAAGTTTTCTTATTTTTTTACTATTTTCAAAAGAGGTGCGCAGTGATGTCCCCCCAATTTCTTCCTATGGGGGGAGGGGCTTTACAAAAACCAACTGGATTCATTCGTGAAGTAGAGAATTTTACCCAACCACTGTGTCCAAAGGTACGCCCTGTGCTCCTTCATCCAGAGTGGGAAGCTCTAACACAGGAGGTGTGTTACTGGCCAGATCACCAGGTGTAAACAAGGGGGGGGGGGGATAGTCTAAAAAAAGAAAGAAATCGAATGCAGCGGCCCGTCTAATGATTGGTGAGGTGCAATATATAAAATGTTTAACCCCTTGCTGACTGCGCTATAACCGAATGGTGGCTACAGTGCGGCCGGCCAGTTCTGGGAGGGCATCATATAACGTCCTCCCGTGATCCTCCCCCCCCCCCCGCTGTAGCACGCGGGGCTCTGTCAGGACTCAGCCAATCACAGATCAGGGTAAAGGGCCAATCACAGCTGATCACAATGTAAACAGAAGCAGTTATTGGCACTCCTTTCCTGGTGCTTTCCTGGTGCTGAGAGGAGGGGAGAGGAGAGGAGGGGAGAGGAGAGAACAGGAGAGAACAGGAAAGCAGAGGAGAGGAGAGAACAAGAGAGGAGAGGAGAGACCAGGAGAGAACAGGAGAGGAGAGGAGAGGAGAGGAGAGAACAGGAGAGGACAGGAGAGGAGAGGAGAGGACAAGAGAGGAGAGGAGAGACCAGGAGAGAACAGGAGAGGAGAGGAGAGGAGAGAACAGGAGAGGAGAGGAGAGGATAGAACAGGAGAGGACAAGAGAGGAGAGAACAAGAGAGGAGAGGAGAGAACAAGAGAGGAGAGGAGAGACCAGGAGAGGAGAGGAGAGGAGAGACCAGGAGAGGACAGGAGAGGAGAGGAGAGGATAGAACAGGAGAGGACAAGAGAGGAGAGAACAAGAGAGGAGAGGAGAGAACAAGAGAGGAGAGGAGAGACCAGGAGAGGAGAGGAGAGGAGAGGAGAGGAGAGGAGAGACCAGGAGAGAACAGGAGAGGAGAGAACAGGAGAGGAGAGGAGAGAACAGGAGAGGACAGTAGAGGAGAGGAGAGAACAAGAGAGGAGAGAACGGGAGAGGAGAGGACAGGAGGGGAGAGGAGAGAACAGGAGAGAACAGGAAAGCAGAGGAGAAGAGAGAACAAGAGAGGAGAGGAGAGGAGAGAACAGGAGAGGAGAGAACAGGAGAGGAGAGAACAGGAGAGGAGAGCCGATAACCGGCTTGTGTAAAAGGGACATCTATACTGATCAATGTAGTCCCAACAGTGCCCAGCAGTGCTGCCTATCAGTACCTGCCAGTGCCGAGTCCTCCTCAGTGTCACCTCTCAGTGCCGCCTATCAGTTTCCATCAGTGCCCTTCAGTATCACCTATCAGTGCCCATTAGTGCTACCTATCAGTGCCAATCAGTGCTGCCTATCATATGCCCATTGGTGCCTCCTCATCAGTGCCCATAATTTCCTTCTCATTAGTGCCCACCAGTGCTGTCTCATCAGTGCAGCCTATCAGTGCCACCTATCAGAGCAGCCTCATCAGTGCCCATCAGTGTCCTCTATCAGTGCCACCTACCAGTGCCCTTCAGTTATGCCTATCAGCGCCCATCAGTGCCTCCTCATCAGTGCCCACTAGTGCTGTCTCATTAGTGCAGCCTATCAGTGCCCCTCAGTTGCCCCTATCAGTGCCACCTATTAGTGCCCATCAGTGAAGGAGAAAAATTACCTGTCTGCAAGATTTTCTAACAAACGATGATAAAGGTAATCTATTTGTATGAATTTTTTTTAATAAAAATCTCACATGTGTACAGTGTTGCATGACCGCGCAATTGTCATTCAAAGTGTGACAGCGCTGAAAGCTGAACATTGGCCTGGGCAGGAAGGGGGTGACAGTGCTGTGACATCACTGGTAGACAAATGGGTAAAGAGTAACTCTACTTTTGTTGAGAAAAGCCCCTCCCCCTCTGGGTGATCTCTGTACATCGCAGGGATTGTAACAAACTTTGTTGCAGATTCCAAACTAACTGAAGACACCGCTGTGTGTTTCTCTGTGTCCATGTGATGAGTGACTGTGAATGGGAGTGACATTATAGTTCTCAATCAGCTGCTGCACCTGCAGGGCTCTAATAAGGAAAGCGTCAGGGTCTGCGTCCCTTTAGACGTGATTTCCCTTTGGGAGTATCTCACCAACAATGACATTTGTGTTGCAGGGGATGCCCAAAATCTGACTTGTGCAGACTTCTGGGAAAATCAGGGAGCCAATCACACAAGCAGGAAATGATATTCCTAGGGGGCGTTCTGTATACCAGTGTTTCCCAACTCCAGTCCTCAAGGCACACCAACAGGTCATGTTTTCAGGATTTCCCTCAATTACAACAGCTGTGGTAATTACTAAGCCAGTGAAACTGATCGAATCACCTGTGCAAAATAATGGAAATCCTGAAAACATGACCTGTTGGTGTGCCTTGAGGACTGGAGTTGGGAAACACTGCTGTATACCATCTGTGTACACAGCGCCCCCAGGAGGCCATATTGCATTTTACAGAAAACACAATGATGGGTATGGTGTGGTGACATTTGTGATCTGTTTGCCGGTGTGGGTCACCTGCAGGGTTCTAATGAGGGAGTATATCTTTGTGTTGCAGGGGATGCCCAAAATCCGACTTGTATCTTAGTGCAGACTTCTGTGGAATTTTCTGTTTGGGGGGGGGGGGGGGGGTTGAAGAGATGAAAGAATACGTCTCTGACCTCCAGAACCCCCAGCAGGGCCATTACTGGGCGATGGTGGGGGGCTGTGGTGATGCTCTGTGACCTCCTGTGGTATCTAAGCCTCACCAGCCCCCCCCCCCGCCAAGGATCAAACGCTCTATCTCTAGCACTGGCTGTGGCATTGTGTGTGTATATGTGTGTCTAACCCTTTTATTTACAGGTGGGGAGGAGCCTGGACCCTGGAATGTAGTGGGGGGCGCGCACTCCTCTTTCCCCCCATCTCATCACTTTCTTGTTACATTGTAGCGGAAAGAATATTGGCGCATTTTGAGGATGATGTCAGCGGGGAACCGCCGCCGCAGCAGGAGGAGGAGAACAGCGGGGACGGGGACCCTCTGTTGACCCTGCAGGGTCCGGGCCCGGTACAGGGGCCCTGCCAGGACTCCCCTATCCACGGCCATGCTTTCAGACGTGTCAAATGCCCAAAAGGCCCACAGAGACCCCACAGCCGGAAAAGGGGGAAGGTAAAAAACAGGGGCCACCAGAAAGGTGAGTATAAACACTCTTCTACTGCTGGAAACCTGACGGGGGTCACTTAAAAAAAAAGAAAGGAAAAGGGAGTACAGGATTATAATCTAAAAACGTGTACAGAGTCTGAGCTACAACCCGTTCCCGGGGAAGGTTATTTCTCATCCTCACAGCTCTTACAGTAAAGAACCCTTTTCATTTACTGATGATAATTTAATTTTTACAGCTCTTATGCCTTGTACACACGCAGGGGCGGACTGACCATTCGAGCACTCGGGCACTGCCCAAGGGCCCCATGCCACTAGGGGGTCCCATCGGGGTTGCCAGCCTCAGTACAACCAGGGACAGTATGCAGGGGGGGACTGACCATTCGAGCTCAAGGGCACTGCCCGAGGGCCCCATGCCACTAGGGGGCCCCATCTGGGTTTACAGTCTCAGTATAACAATGGACAGTATGCAGGGGCAGACTGACCACTCAGGCACTGCCCGAGGGCCACATGCCTAGGGGGCCCCATCAGGGTTGCCAGCCTCAATAAAACCAGGGACAGTGTGCAGGGGCGGACTGACCATTCGGGACCTCGGGCACTGCCTGAGGGCCCCATGCCACTAGGGGGCCCCATCAGGGTTGCCAGCCTCAGTAAAACCAGGGACAGTGTGCAGGGGCGGACTGACCATTCGGGACCTCGGGCACTGCCTGAGGGCCCCGTGCCACTAGGGGGCCCCATCAGGGTTGCCAGCCTCAGTAAAACCAGGGACAGCGTGCAGGGGCGGACTGACCATTCGGGACCTCGGGCACTGCCTGAGGGCCCCATGCCACTAGGGGGCCCCATCAGGTTTGCCAGCCTCAGTAAAACCAGGGACAGTGTCGTATGGTATTTCCGACAGAAAAATTTCCTGTGGGAAATACAGAGGGGTAAGCCGAGAACCTGCTTAGTCTTTCCCCTACACACGGCCGGGAATCCTGTCCATGTGTATGCTACATCACAGTTTTCCCGCCATAGGAAAAACTGCCAAAAACTGCCCGGTTTTTGGGCGGTTTGCCTGTCGGAAAAACTGCGAGGAGCATACACACTCCCTGGAATTCCCAGCCAAAAGCTCCATCGCAGTTTTCCTCTCACAGAAAAAGAACCCTTTTCATTTACTGAGGATAATGACATTTTTACAGCTCTTACAGTAAAGAACCCCTTAAGAATGAAGAAGTAAACCCCTCCCCTTCTGCTCTTGTATCTTTTGTGAGGAGAAAGACATTAGTGTTTACTTTTTATTTGCAACATTTTAGAACAGAAAAAAAACATATATATTAAAAAAGAGAGTCTGAGTGTCTGAAGTCCCTAGCACCACACCCCTGATAGATATAAATAAAGAAATGATGGAAACATATATATATTTTTTTAGGTGCACCGTACGGAAAACAATGATGATATAAAAAATGATAAACTTTATTTGTAATTAAAATATATATATAAATAAAACGTTTTTACATATATTCAAGCAGTGGATCCAGTTTTACTCAACATGTTTCGCTAAAAAACAAAAACTTCTTCAGGAGACAATTGTTATATACAGAGTCAAACACTAAGGGCTCTTTCACACGTCCGTTCCGTTTTGAGGTCCGCTCCGTGTGTCCGTCGGCTCATCGGGGGGTCTCCGTTGAGCTGTCGGGCGGACAGGGCGGTCCCCGCACACTGTGCAGGGACCGCCCTGTCTCTCCTCCGCTATCCCCTATGGGGAATGGGATGGAAACGGACCGTCTGTCCGTTTGCATCCGATCCGTTTGGCCGGATGGAAGAAAAATAGGACATTCTTCCGTCCGAAAAAACGGATGCGGATCTGGCGGACGTTAGCGGAAGCATCATCCGCTAACGGATCCGCTCCCATAGGGAAGCATTGAGGTCCGTTAACGGACGTCCAAAAAACGGACGAACGGAAATGGACGTGTGAAAGAGCCCTAATGCTTGCGTTACTAAATCCCCAGAGGAAACCAGTACATTTTTGTTGTGCTTAACCACTTTAGCCCCGAGCCTGTTTTTCAGACTCTGTGTTTATGAGACTAAAACATTTTTTTTTTGCTATAAAATTACTTTAAAACCCCCAAACATTATATATTTTTTTTTCTATCACCCTAGAGAATAAAATGGCGGTCATTGCAATACTTTTTGTTGCACCGTATTTGCGCAGCGGTCTTACAAGCGCACTTTTTTTGGAAGAAATTCACTTTTTTAACCACTTGTCATCTGCCCACCGTCAAATGACGGCGGGCAGACGACTCCATTGTTCTGACATCACGTCATATGACGTGATGTCCCTTTAAAGCCGCGGGCGGGGCGCGCGCTCGTCGCCGGCCGCTCTGCGGGGATCCCGTGCGAGTGCCCGGCGGGCAATAACTGAGCTGGGACGTGCAGCTCTGTGTGTAAACACAGAGCTGCACGTCCCTGTCAGGGAGAGAGGAGATCGATTGTGTCCCTTGTACATAGGGACACAATCGGTCACCTCCCCCAGTCACCCCCCCCTCCCCCTACAGTTAGAACACTCATAGGACACACATTTAACCCCTTCCCCGCCCCCTAGTGGTTAACCCCTTCACTGCCAGTCACATTTATACAGTAATCAATGCATATTTATAGCATTTTTCACTGTATAAATGTAAATGGTCCCAAAAATGTCAGAAAAGTATCCGAAATGTCCGCCATAACGTCGCAGTCCCAATAAAAAAATTGCAGATCGCCGCCATTAATAGTAAAAAAATAAATAAAAAAAAAATGCCATAAACTATCCCCTATTTTGTAAACGCTATAAATTTTGCGCAAACCAATCGATAAACGCTTATTGCATTTTTTTTTTTACCAAAAATATGTAGAAGAATACGTATCGGCCTAAACTGAGGGAAAAATATTTTTTTTTATATATTTTTTGGGTTATTTATTATAGCAAAAAGGAAAAAATATTGCATTTTTTTAAAAAAATTGACGCTCTATTTTTGTTTATAGCGCAAAAAATAAAAACCGCAGAGGTGATCAAATACCACCAAAAGAAAGCTCTATTTGTGGGAAAAAAAGGACGCCAATTTTGTTTGGGAGCCACCTCGCACCGCCGCGCAATTGTCAGTTAAAGCGACGCAGTGCCGGAAGCTTATATTTTTGTCTGGGCAGGAAGGGGGTGTAGGTGCACAGTAGGTAAGTGGTTAAATTAAAAAATAAGACAACAATACATTTGGCCCAATTTTTTTACATATTGTGAAACATAATGTTACGCCGAGTAAAATGATACCCAAAATGTCACGCTTAAAAATTGCGCCCGCTCGTGGCATGGCGTCAAACTTTCACCCTTAAAAATCTCGATAGGCGACGTAAATTTTTTTTTACAGGTTGCATTTTTTAAGGTAACAACAAGAACCTGGGGAATGCCCAGGGAATAACCAAGCCTACTTACCGACCAGCTAGCAGAACAACCAATTAACCTGTCTAACAATGTGCGTTAAAAACAGGGGTTTTGTCCGCACACATTTTTTAAGGAACAGGGGAGGTCTAGGGCTAGAATTATTGCTCTCACTCTAACGATCGCGGCGATACCTCACTTGTGTGGTTTGAACACCGTTTTCATATGCGGGCGCTTTGTTTTCGTATTTATTTTTATTTATTTTACCAATTTCTAACACTAAAATAAAAGAAAAAAAATTATCACTTTTATTCCTATAACAAGGAATGTAAACATCCCTTGTAATAGATAAAAAGCATGACAGGTCCTCTTATATATGAGATCTGGGGTCAAAAATACCTCACATCTCATATTCAGGCTTAAATGTAAAAAAAAAAAAATGTAAAATGTCATTTTTTAAATAACATTAAAAAAATATATATGTCTCTTTAAGACGCTGGGCGGGACTGACGTTTTGACGTCACTTCCGCCCAGCAGAGCTACGGGGACAGATGAGGGAAATTTTTCCCTCACTCGCATCCCCACTGAGTACAGGAGAGGACCCGATCGCCTCCGCCGCTACCGACGGCTTCGGTAAGCGGCGGAGGGCACAGGAACGCAGCGGGAGGGGGGGGGGGGTGGTCCTAAGGCTATGCTTTGAGACAATAACTCTAATTAGATTTAAAGATAAGACTAAGACAGAAAAATCAGAGAGAAAACCACATCCCAATAATATCTATGATAATTACCGGTACATACATAATTATTGTATACGTGCATTAATTATGTATGTACTTGTAATTTACCAATTCACCAACAGTGATTTACCTATTTCTTGTTTGTCTATTTCAAAAACTCAAACATGAGATTTCATCCCCGTCTTTTTGTTATCCCTGGCATAATACACATCTTACCAGAATCTCCTGAAGAAGCTTAAAAAAAGCGAAACATGTTGAGTGGTACTGTTTGCCTATATGCTTCCTAGCGGAACGTATAACCTTGATTTTTTTTTTTACTTTTGTAATAAAATATTTAAATGTTATTGATGCTGTAATGGTGTCTTTACCCTGTTTCTACCCTGAACACTGTTAAAGTCCCGGGAGTTTGTTACCCCTTCCTTCCCCACTTCTTATCATATAATTAGATTTAGATACAGTTTATTAAACAAAAACAGAAATAAAAAAAAAAAAATTTTTTATTAAATTAAATATGGAGATTTTTTTTTTATTATTAAATTAAAATTTGAAATTACATTTTTGAAATTTAATTCAATTTTGAATTTTTTTTTTTTAAAAGATAACACTTGTCTTACTACATGTAACCCGATTTTTTCAAACAGATTCAGAAAGATCCATATTGAAGATCTGGTAAATAAGAGAGTGAGATGTCTTTGTCTTCTCTTGCAGGTATTGGGCCGATTCTCGCTCAGACTTCACCTGGGAACAGCGCCGTTACATCGGATTTCCAACCACTTTATCATTGGTTGTCCCTCCCAGTAACATTGCAGAACTGGAGATGGCGATCACTTCATCGGCTATGGACACACCGGGAGGCGGAGTTACTGAGATACCAAATACCTCCTCTGACCTCGGGAACGCCATTGGTGCAGATAAAATGGGAACCAGCATTCCCATCGGGGCAACAGAATACAACGATAGTGCCAGAGAAGGTGTCACAGGGTCTGCAGTGAGGCCAAGTGTTACTTCTGCTGGGACACCAAGTATAGAAGCTAGCACCGGCCCGGAGAGGGTTTCCGATATCGGACCTGAAACCAGTACACCTCATACAGACAGTATGATTGGGACACCAGACACCAAATCTGACACTAACACCACTAAGACACTGGAGACCAGAGATGACACCAGTACTACTGGGACACCAGAGAGTGAATCTAATACCAGTACCACTAGGACAACAGAGACTGGATCTGATACCAATACCACTGGGACACCAAAGCCTAGTTATGACACCAGTACCACTGGGACACAGAGAGTGAATTTAATACCAGTACCACTGGGACACCAGAGAGTGAATCTAATACCAGTACCACTGGGACAACAGAGAGTGAATCTAATACCAGTACCACTGGGACACCAGAGAGTGAATCTAATACCAGTACCACTGGGACACCAGAGAGTGAATCTAATACCAGTACCACTGGGACACCAGAGAGAGTGAATCTAATACCAGTACCACTGGGACAACAGAGAGTGAATCTAATACCAGTACCACTGGGTCACCCAAAGCTAGCTAGTTATGACACCAGTACCACTGGGACAACAGAGACTGAATCTGACCCTAGTACCACTGGGGCACCTAATACAGGACCTGATACCAGCACCACTAAGGCAGAGACACCCAGTACAGAATCTCATACCACTGGCGCACCTACTACAGGATCTGATACCAGCACCACGCAAGTTCCCATTATAGGATCGATACCAGTACCACAGAGACACCCAATACAGAATCGTATACCAATACCACTGGAGCACCTACTACAGGATCTGATACCAGTACCACTGGCAGGCACCTAATACAGGATCTGATACCAGTACCACAGAAACATCCATGACAGGATCTGATACCAGTACCACTGGGGCACCCAGTCCAGAATCTCATACCAGTACCACTGAGGCACCTACTACATCTGATGATCTGATACCAGCACCACTCAGGTGCCCATTATAGGATCTGATACCAGTACCACAGAGACACCCAATACAGAATCTGGTACCAGTACCACTGGAGCAACTAATACAGGATCTGATACCAGTACCACTGGGTTACTCAGTACAGAAGCTAATACCAGTGCAACTGGGACATCCAACTTAGGGTTTGATACCAGTACCATCGGGGCACTCAGTACAGAATCTGATAATGGTATCACTGGGACACCCAATAAAGAAATTGAAACCAGTACCACTGAAACACCTGATAGAGGCTCTAATATCAGTACCACTGAGACACTCAGTTCAGAATTTGAAACCAGTTCTACTGGAACACCCAACACAGAATCTGATAACAGAACTGGGACATACAGTACAGAATTTGATACCAGTACCACTATGACACCCAATACAGGATCTGATACCAGGACCACTGGGGGCACCTAATACAGGATCTGATACCAGTACCACTGGGGCACCTAATACGGGATCTGATACCAGTACCACTGGGGCACCTAATACAGGATCTGATACCAGTACCACTGGGGCACCTAATACAGGATCTGATACCAGTACCACTGGGGCACCTAATACAGGATCTGATACCAGTGTCACTGGGTTACTCAGTACAGAAGCTAATACCAGTTGCAACTGGGACCATACCCCCATACTTAGGGTGTGATACCAGTACCCATTGAGACACTCAGTACAGGATCTTGATAATGGTATCACTGGACACCCAATAAAGGATTTGAAAACTGAGATACCACTGATACAGACCTGATTGAGGCTTAATATCAGTACCACTGAGACACTACAGTTCAGTATTTGAACAGTTCGAAGGGAACACCCAACTCAGAATTGGATAACAGAATCTGGGACATTCCAATACAGAATTTGATACCAGTACCACTATGACACCCAATACTCAGGATCTGATACCAGTACCACTGGGGCACCTAGCACAGAACCCTAATACCAGTACTGGGACAATTCAGTACAGAATTTGATACCCAGTACCACTATGACACCCAATACAGGATCTGATACCGGGACCACTGGGACACCCAATACAACAATCTGATACCAGCACACAGCACCACTGGGACACCCAATACAGGATCTGATACCGGGACCACTGGGACACCCAATACACGATCTGATACCAGCACCTCTGGGACACCCATACAGGATCTGATACCGGGACCACTGGGACACCCAATACAGGATCTGATACCGGGACCCACTGGGACACCAAATACCAGGGTCTGATACTGGGACACTGGGACACCCAATACAGGATCTGATACCGGGACCACTGGGACACCCAATACAGGGTCTGATACTGGGACCACTGGGACACCCAATACAGGATCTGATACTGGGACCACTGGGATACCCAATACAGGATCTGATACCGGAACCACTGGGACACCCAATACAGGATCTGATACTGGGACACCCAATACAGGATCGTATACCGGGACCACTGGGAGACCCAATACAGGATCTGATACTGGGACACCCAATACAGGATCTGATACCGGAACCACTGGGACACCCAATACAGGATCTGATACTGGGACACCCAATACAGGATCGTATACCGGGACCACTGGGAGACCCAATACAGGATCTGATACTGGGACACCCAATACAGGATCTGATACCGGAAGCACTGGGACACCCAATACAGGATCTGATACCGGAAGCACTGGGACACCCAATACAGGATCTGATACCGGAAGCACTGGGACACCCAATACAGGATCTGATACCGGAAGCACTGGGACACCCAATACAGGATCTGATACTGGGACACCCAATACAGGATCTGATACCGGGACCACTGGGAGACCCAATACAGGATCTGATACTGGGACCAGTGGGACACCCAATACAGGATCTGATATCGGGACCAGTAGGACACCCAATACAGGATCTGATACCCCGACCAGTGGGACACCCAATACAGGATCTGTATCTGTACCAAGTGTCAACACTCCTGGGACACTTGGTACAGAATCTGATACCAGTACCACTGGGGCATCTTATCCTGGAATCCACCCTACTACAACTAATATCCCAAATCCAGAAAGTAACACTTCTATCTTTGGCACTGTTATCTTGACTGGCCAGCTTAATAATAGTACCACACTGCTGAGTGACACAACCACCTCTACTATTTCTATACTGACTGATCCTACTAAATCCCCGGTGACTACATCTAGAGATCCAGAAATGTCTACCAGTTCATTACCAAATGACACAACCAATCCTGATACAGGTTTACACAGTGATATCGTATATTCCAGCACTTTTACACAGGGTAACCCAACTACCTCTAGTACAGCTGGGGTCCAACCACCCGTACCAGCTCCTGCCACTCCAATGTCACTGTGGGATCTAATGCAGCAGATAATACGTCAAAAACTCAACTCTACAACGGTATCTCCACAGGCCACTGTTACTGACACCACCATGGTAGTTGGGGAAAACACCACCGGTGCCATACTAGACAGCACTGCTAGTGACATAGGTATAACCAGCTCTACTGTGAGTACAATTAACACAGAATTAAACTCAGTTACCAACTTCGATAGTGAAACAACCACTATTGTCAAAAATGACGTCAGTGCCACCATGCCATCTAGTGCACCACTGGTGCCATCTACTTCCTATACTGAACTGATTTCTGGAACATTATCTATTATCACACCACATACAGGAGCCAGCACGCCATCAACTGCGGTGATAGGAACCAGAAGCAGCAGTCCCTTTGCTGCCTCAACAGATAATATGATGGTACTTGATACCACAACATATACCAGAAACCAGTGTAGCATCTACGAGCACAAGAGATGCCGGAACCACTGCACCATTGGCTATCTCAACAGTCAGTGTCCCATTAGCTGACACTTCTAAAACAGAGACCATCATAGTACCCATTTTAGCATCTAACACAAAAGTGACTCTGCCAGCTGCTACCATAACTAAAACCAGAACCGAAGACCCAACCAGTACCACAAATAATGGCATGCTCTTTAATAGCACGGGTGGGGTAAGGTCTGCAGTAGCCAGTGTGGCATCTTCTACCACATATGAATCAAGAACCACTGCATTGTCTGATACTACACAGGAAAATATCCCTTTTAGTACAGTAATTGGAACCAGAACCACAGGTGCGAAGGTGACACCTACAGTTTCTTCAGGAGAACCCAGTATAACGTCATCTACCACGTCTGGAACCACAACCCCCTTAGCACCTATCTATGTAGCTTACACGGGAGCGAATGTGCCTCCTTCTACTATAACTAGCACCATAAAAAATAATATGGTATCTACTGCTAATAATGAAGCCACACCCAGTACTGCCACAACTGAAACCAGGACCACTGTAGCAGACACTTCCGGGACTTATACAAAGGGTAAGTGTGCCACCTGCTAACACATGCACCACTGTATTAACATACACTTCATCTTTGGGTTACTGAAACCAGACTCAATGCACTATCAACTGCTATATTTGAAACTAGCTCCACTGTAGCACCCATTGCAGTACCTTCTACAAAAGTAAGCATACCATCTACTACTGTAACAGAAACTGTAACCAAAGCACCAGTTACTACCCTCTTTTCAGGAGTGAGCATGCCACCTACTTACATAACTGAAACCACAGAAGCCAACGTGGAATATACTAATGTTACTGAAACCAGATTTGATGAGCCATCAACTAGCAAACCCTTATCTGTATCCACTTTAGCACCCATTACCGTACCTTATATGAAGGTGAGTGTTTCACCATTTGTCATAACTCCGACCACAATAGCCAATGTGGCATCTACTGATGATACTAAAACCATGCTCAATACACCATCAATGACCGAATATGAAACCAAATCAACTTCAAAGCCTGTTACAGTACAATATACGCAAGTGATTTTGCCTTCTGCTGCTATAACTAAAACCACAACCACGTTGGACAAAGTGATGTCTACTGGTGTCATTGGAAGCAGATATAATATGCCAGCAACTGAAACAACTGAACCCAACGCATCTTTACAATTCATTACAGCATCTTATACAAGGGTTCAGGGGCCACCTACTACCATGACTGAATCAGGACATACCACAGGGCACATTACATTATCAGTCGGAGGAGACAGCGTACAATCCACTGTAGCACATGGAGCCAGAACAACAGTATTATCACCTACCTTAAATATCAGTGACCTATCAAATACCGGAACTGGAACCAACATACCATCAAATGCCACTCCCGAAACTGAGACAAGAATTTTTACCACCACTGCTGCCAGAATGTCGGAGCTGCCATCCACCACAGCTGATAAAACAGTGCCGTTTCCTACATCAGTGGACATCACAAGCACATCACCAACTAATTCCAAATCTGATAATCAACCTTCTCTGACAGCCACTTCCACATCTCATGATGCAACTTCTTATCTAGATGTCACCATGCCTGATAGAAGTCCTAGCAGTCCTATGAGCAATATATCACATTCAATGAGCATCACTGTCACCCCCCACTACAACACACACACCTATATCACACTGTGCTGGACATCACCACCTGACACACATACCACATCAGCCATCTGACACCAAATCCACCATACTGAGCCTGACACCACATCTGACACCATACATACTGTGATAGCTAACACCACATCTGAAACCATAAACACTGTGCCTTCTATCACCACATCTGACACCATACTTACTGTGATAGCTAACACCACATCTGACACCATACACACTGAGCCAGCTATCACAACATCTGACACCATACTTACTGTGATAGCTAACACCACATCTGACACCATACACACTGAGCCAGCTATCACCACATCTGACACCATAGACACTGAGCCTGCTATCACCACATCTGACACCATAGACGCTGAGCCAGCTGACACCACATCTGACACCATACATACTGTGATAGCTAACACCACATCTGAAACCATAAACACTGTGCCTTCTATCACCACATCTGACACCATACTTACTGTGATAGCTAACACCACATCTGACACCATACACACTGAGCCAGCTATCACAACATCTGACACCATACTTACTGTGATAGCTAACACCACATCTGACACCATACACACTGAGCCAGCTATCACAACATCTGACACCATACTTACTGTGATAGCTAAACACCACATCTGACACCATACACACTGAGCCAGCTAACACCACATCTGACACCATACACACTGAGCCAGCTATCACAACATCTGACACCATACACACTGTGACAGCTGACACCACATCTGACACCATACACACTGTGACATCTGACACCATAAACACTGTGCCTTCTATCACCACATCTGACACCATACACACTGTGACAGCCGACACCACATACACCATACACCCTGTGACAGCTGACACCACATCTGACACCATAAACACTGTGACATCTGACACCATAAACACTGCGCCTTCTATCACCACATCTGACACCATACACACTGTGACAGCCGACACCACATATGACACCATACACCCTGTGACAGCTGACACCACATCTGACACCATAAACACTGTGACATCTGACACCATAAACACTGTGCCTTCTATCACCACATCTGACACCATAAACACTGTGACATCTGACACCATAAACACTGTGCCTTCTATCACCACATCTGACACCATAAACACTGTGACAACACACATCACATCCAAAACCAGCAACAATCTTCCAACTGACATCACATCTGAGGTCAAACATTTTGAATCAACTTCATCCATGTCTGAAACCA
Source organism: Rana kukunoris (assembly GCA_029574335.1). Lineage (NCBI taxonomy): Eukaryota > Metazoa > Chordata > Amphibia > Anura > Ranidae > Rana > Rana kukunoris. Next base: position 25,387 of record JAJQKJ010001487.1, read on the forward strand.
AAATATTGTACCAATCGAAACCATGTCTGAAACCCGAAACACGCTAAACGTCTCCATGTTTCAAAGTAAAGCTGGAACCCCAACTTCGATCACACCCGAAACAAGTCATAATGTGCCAACTTCCACCACAGAAAAAATGATACTAACTGACACCTCACTCGAAACTAAAATCCCTGCCACCACATCTAAAGCCAAACCCGTTATCACTTTGGAGACCGGTAACTCCATCAGATCTTCCATCGTAGCTGAACCTGCATCTGCTGTGCCAACTGGAACCATATCTGAAGGCATAAACACCATCCAGACTGGTATCACATCGAACGGTGTAGACATCCAGGGAAGCAGCATACATGAATTTAGAAGCACCCCAGATGTCACCACACACGAAACCATAAATTTGGGGTCAACAGACACCCCATCTGTTCCAACTGGTACCATAACTAGCATGAAAAACATTCTTCCGACATCCACCATGTCTGAAAATGTTGCATCATCTGGCATTTCTCCTGAAATAGGAAAGTATGTTACAAATGTCACATTATTTAATAAAACAGAAATTGTGCCAACTGGAGCTACATCTAAACCTGGAGACAATATGCCAATGACTCACACCCTAGAAGATGTGGTAACCTTCTTCCAACTGGAGTCACAACTCAAATCAGTACTGGCATCACATCTGACATCAAAAATATTGTAACAACAGGCACCACATCTGACATCAAAAATATTGTAACAACAGGCACCACATCTGACAAAACATTGTTAACTACCACCACGTCTCCAACCAACGTCACACCAACTACCACCACATCTCCAACCAACGTCACACCAACTACCACCTCATCTCCAACCAACATCACACCAACTACCACCTCATCTCCAACCAACATCACACCAACTACCACCACATCTCCAACCAACATCACACCAACTACCACCACGTCTCCAACCAACGTCACACCAACTACCACCCAACTCCCCCCCACCACCCACTACACCCACACCAACCAACCCCACCACACCTCCCACCAACACCCCACCTACACCACCACCCAACCACACCACAACAACACCACCACACCACCACTCCAACCAACCCACACCAACCCCCCCCACCACCCAACCCACACCCCACACTACCACCAACGTCCCCCACCAAACCACCACCAACACCACCCCCCACTACCACCACACCCCAAACACCACACCAACTACCCCAACCACCCCAACCACCCCCCACCACCAACTACCACCACCCTCCACAACCCACTCACACCAACCTACCACCACCATCCCAACCCACTCCCACCAACACCACACCAACTACCAACCACCACACACCAACACAACCCCACAACCACCAACCACCAACACACCACCCACCACCACAACACCACCAACCAACCCCACACTCCACCAACACACCACACCACCTCCCACCCCACTCTCCAACCAACATCACCCACCCACCACCCCCACAACCAACCAACACCCACACCAACTACACCACATCACCCACCACCAACACCCACACACCACCACCACATCTCCCACCAACAACACATACCCACCACATCTCCAACCAACATCACACCAACTAACACCACATCTCCAACCAACGTCACACCAACTACCACCACATCTCCAACCAACATCACACCAACTACCACCACGTCTCCAACCTACGTCACATCAACTACCACCACGTCTCCAACCAACATCACACCAACGACCACCACATCTCCAAACAACATCATACCAACTACCGATACATCTCCAACATCACATCACACCAACTACCACCACATCTCCAACCAACATCACACCAACTAACACCACATCTCCAACCAACATCATACCAACTACCGATACATCTCCAACCAACATCACACCAACTACCACCACATCTCCAACCAACATCACACCAACTACCACCATGTCTCCAACCAACGTCACACCAACTACCACCACATCTCCAATCAACATCACACCAACTAACACCACAACTCCAACCAACATCACACCAACTACCAATACATCTCCAACCAACATCACACCAAGGACCACCACATCTCCAACCAACATCACACCAACTACCACAACATCTCCAACCAAAAACATCATGTCAACTGCCACCACATCTCCAACCAACATCACACCAACTAACACCACATCTCCAACCACAAACATCACACCAACTACCAATACAACTCCAACCAACATCACACCAACTACCAATACAACTCCAACCAACATCACACCAACTACCAATACATCTCCAACCAACATCACACCAACTACCAATACATCTCAAACCATCATCACACCAGCTACCACCACATCTTCAACCAACATCACACCAACTACCAATACATCTCCAACCAAAAACATCACGTCAACTGCCACCACATCTTCAACCACAAACATCACACCAACTACCAATACATCTCCAACCAACATCACACTAATGACCACCACATCTCCAATCAAAAACATCACATCAACGCCCACCACATCTCCAACAAAAAATATCACACCAACTGTCCCTATGTCTCAAACCAGAAGCCCTGCCTCCACTGCTACCACATCCTACACAAAAACTAGTTTACTTCCTGCCATTACCTTGGAGAGCAGAAGCACCATTAGTACCTCTATCGCATCTGAATCTACAATCACTACGCCAACCGGAACCATTTCTGAAAACATTGGACCACAAGGCAAGACTACAACACAGTCCATGAAGCCTGTCGATGTGACTGGAGGAACTCTTCAACTGACGGACAGAAGTCCATCCAACCCAGGTACCAGCTCACGTAATTCTCCTACTGGGTCTGATCCGCCATATGGCATTGAGAGCACTGACAAAATGATCTACGATGTCCCTTTATCATCATCAGGAGGACCAGCAGGACCTGGTGAGTACAATACTGGATCTACTGGAATTTGTGCTAGGATGGTGAATTAGGGGAGGGGAATTTGTGCTGGTGGGATGTGGAGTGGTGGGGGGGGGGGGGGTTGTTTTCACAGAGGACAATTGAGGGGTAGAAGATTTGTGCTAGGAGGGAGACTTTTTTGGGTGGAGAAAGGGGATTTATACTGGGAGGAAATTGGGGGGTGGAAGAGGGGTAAGAATGGTTCTAGGAGGTAAAATTTGGGGAGGTGTGCAAAAAATGGTGATTTGGGGGACATGTGTTGGGAAGGGGGGGGGGGATTGGTGCTATTAGGGATCATTGGGGTGTTTTTTTCCTTCAAGGAGAATTTTAGGGTGAGGGTTTTGTTTAAGGGGTAGAAGATTTGTGCTAGGAAGGAGGACATTTTTTTGGGGGCGGGGAAGGGGATTTGTGCTGGGAGGAGAAAGCCGGGGGGCGGCAGGGGGTAAAAGTGGTTCTAGGAGGGGAAATTTGGGGAGGTGTGCAAGGAGTGGTGATTTGGGGGTACTTGTGCTAGGAAGGGGGGGATTGGTGCTATTAGGGATGATTTGGGGGTATTTGTACTACAAGGGGAACTTTGGGGTAAGGGTTTTGTGCTTGGATGGTGAATAGGGGGAGGGGAATTTGTGCAGGAGAGATTTTGGGTGAGTGGGGGGTAAGGGGAGGGGGAAAGAGGAATTGTGTTCAGAGAGGACATTTGAGGGGTATAAGATTTGTGCAAGGAGGGGGGCATATGGGAAGAGAAGATTTTAGCTGGGAGGCTAAGATTTGTGCTGGAATGGAAGGAATTTCTGCAGGTGACAGATTTGTGCTTGGAGGTGGAAATTGGGGGACGGCAGGGGGTAAGAATGGTTCTAGGAGGGGAAATTTAGGGTGGTGTGCAAGGAGCAGTAATTTGGGGGGACTTGTGCTACAAGGGGGGGGGGGGGATTTGTGCTATTAGGGATGATGGGGGTTATTCGTGCTACAAGAGGAACTTTGGGGTGAGGGATCTGTGCTAGGATAGTGAATAGGGGGAGAATTATTTTTGCTGGGAGGATTTGGAGTGCGGGGGGGGCAAAGATTTGTGCTGGAAAGAAGGGAATTTCACTGTGAGGAGGGGGGATTTATGCTTAGGGGGTAAGCTGCAGCATGCAGATTAGTGCTTGATTTTTATGGGGTGGGGGATTTTTGCTGACACATATTGCTCATACATCTGGGGGGGGGGGGGGGGGATCTGGGCTCTAGGTGACCTTTTCCCGGCACTGATGTCCACACGTCACAGACCAGACTCACACACAATATATGAGAATTTAGGGAAATTTGTGGTTCATCTTATGTATCGTTTTGTATCTTTCAGGGACTCTCCGGCTGAAGGTTACTTTGTCAAACACGACACAGGAAAGTGTTCCGGTCTCCATGGATTCCTTCATAAAAAAAGGTAACTAATCCTCTCATTGTTCGAATCCCGACCACGACACCATCTGCCTGGAGTTTGCATGTTCTCCCTGTGTCTGCGTGGGTTTCCTCCGGGTACTCCGGTTTCCTCCCACACGCCAAAGACATGCTGGTAGGTAAATTGGATCGTCCAAAAAAATTGACCCAGTATATATGTACATATGTGTGTATGACTGTGTGTCCATAGCGTGTCAAGATCCTACGGGGTAAAAATGACCGCACCAGCCAAGCAGACACTGGCTGGCTGGAAAAAGCGCCCAGAGGCGATTCAGTTCGCATGCGTTGCGCTATACAAGTCATTCATTCATTCTCATTGATACATTGTAACTCCTGATGTTACACTAGGTGGTGCACCGCTGACCCCCAGTGGCTACTTTTCATATTGCAGAATAATTACATTGTTACAATCTGGCTGGAAAAAGACACAAGTCCATGGGGGGGGGGGGGGAGACACACAAATAGAAAACCTCCATCTACACAATCCTATGCACACAGTTCATCCAGAAGAAGGCAAAAAAAAAAAAAACAACAACAACAACAACAAAAAAACAGAACAATAAAGCACGATCCAAAATTCCTTCCTGATCAGTCAAGAGGCAATCGGATATTCTCTGCATCAACTTTCCCTATAAATGTCAGTCCCCTCCCCAGTTATTTTCTGTACACCTAGGAAAGAATCCTTTTTATTTTTATTTTTTTTATAACAGAGAGGCCGGCCCCCAGGGGCCACAATACACAGTGAAGCATTACATTCACAACAACACAGCTGGTAACATCTCAAAACAGGTACAGGTAGAATCCTTTTTTAACCACTTCAGCCCCGGACCATTTTGCAGGTTAAGGACCAGGCCCCTTTCTGCGATTCGCCACTGCGTCGCTTTAACTGACAATTGCGCGGTCATGCGACGTGGCTCCCAAACAAAATTGGCGTCCTTTTTCCCCCACAAATGTATTTGTTTTCACAAACAAATACACTAAAATCATTATTAGCGGACGCAAACCTGTGTGAATTGGGCCCTTTTTAAATAGTTTTGAAAAAATCTTTAAACTTTTTTTAATATAATTTTTTAAAGAATGTAAAAATGTATTTTATTTTACAATTTGTCATTTTTTTATGAGACAGGTAAGCCAGCAGTGCCATGGGGTGCAGCACAGTGACATGGGGCACAGGGGGGGGGGGAGTAATTCTGTAATTTCCCCTCCATCCGACCCTGTTTGCCAGGGCCCCCTACAGGAGGGCTGGTGGCCCACCCCCTATCAGCAGCCCTGTCTCTCAGTGTCACCTCTTAGTGCCCACCAGTGCCACCTCTCAGTGTCACCCCTTAGTGCCCACCAGTGCCACCTCTCAGTGTCACCTCTTAGTGCCCACCAGTGCCACCTCTCAGTGTCACCCCTTAGTGCCCACCAGTGCCACCTCTCAGTGTCACCTCTTAGTGCCCACCAGTGCCAACTCTCAGTGTCACCTCTTAGTGCCCACCAGTGCCAACTCTCAGTGTCACCTCTTAGTGCCCACCAGTGCCAACTCTCAGTGTCACCCCTTAGTGCCCACCAGTGCCAACTCTCAGTGTCACCTCTTAGTGCCCACCAGTGCCAACTCTCAGTGTCACCTCTTAGTGCCCACCAGTGCCAACTCTCAGTGTCACCTCTTAGTGCCCACCAGTGCCAACTCTCAGTGTCACCTCTTAGTGCCCACCAGTGCCAACTCTCAGTGTCACCTCTTAGTGCCCACCAGTGCCAACTCTCAGTGTCACCCCTTAGTGCCCACCAGTGCCAACTCTCAGTGTCACCTCTTAGTGCCCACCAGTGCCAACTCTCAGTGTCACCCCTTAGTGCCCACCAGTGCCAACTCTCAGTGTCACCTCTTAGTGCCCACCAGTGCCAACTCTCAGTGTCACCTCTTAGTGCCCACCAGTGCCAACTCTCAGTGCCCACCAGTGCAGCCCATGAAAATTGGTCAGGGCAGGAAGGCCCGATAAGCACGTGGTTAAAGTTTTGCTTTCAGTTCTATTGAATAATCTGCTTGGGGATGTGAGAGTAACGTCTGATCGATGTCTCTCGTCCTTCTTGTCTTTTAGGCTTGTTTGATGTTCGCCACACAATTTAACCTGAGAAATGTCACTCTGACCTGGGGGCCGAGTCGGACCGCCATGAACTGCCAGACTGTTCTGCTGACCTAACACCCCCGGAGACAGAGGAGGGAAGAACGGCCACTTTCTTATTTATTGTATTTGTTACCTTATCCCCAGTCCAGGACCAGTCCGGGACCATCCAATTTAATGACCAGTCCGGGACCATCCAATGTAATGACCAGTCCGGGACCATCCAATGTAAGGACCAGTCCGGGACCATCCAATGTAATGACCAGTCCGGGACCATCCAATGTAAGGACCAGTCCGGGACCATCCAATGTAAGGACCAGTCCGGGACCATCCAATGTAATGACCAGTCCGGGACCATCCAATGTAATGACCAGTCCGGGACCATCCAATGTAAGGACCAGTCCAGGACCATCCAATGTAAGGACCAGTCCAGGACCATCCAATGTAATGACCAGTCCGGGACCATTCAATGTAAAGACCAGTCCGGGACCATCCAATGTAAGGAGCAGTCCGGGACCATCCAATGTAGGAAGCAGTCCGGGATCATCCAATGTAAAGACCAGTCCGGGACCATCCAATGTAAGGACCAGTCCGGGACCATCCAATGTAGGAAGCAGTCCGGGATCATCCAATGTAAAGACCAGTCCGGGACCATCCAATGTAATGACCAGTCCGGGACCATCCAATGTAGGGACCAGTCCGGGACCAACCAATGTAATGACCAGCCTGGGACCATCCAATGTAAGGAGCAGTCCCGGGCCATCCAATGTAAGGACCAGTCCCGGGCCAATCCAATGTAGGGAGCAGTCTGGGATCATCCAATGTAAGGAGCAATCTCGGACCATCCAATGTAAAGACCAATCCGGGACCATCCAATGTAAAGACCAGTCCGGGACCATCCAATGTAAAGACTAGTCCGGACCATCCAATGTAAGGACCAGTCCGGACCATCCAATGTAAAGACCAGTCCGGGACCAACCAATGTAAAGACTAGTCCGGACCATCCAATGTAAGGACCAGTCCGGACCATCCAATGTAAAGACCAGTCCGGGACCATCCAATGTAAGGACCAGTCCGGACCATCCAATGTAAAGACCAGTCCGGTACCATCCAATGTAAAGACCAGTCCGGGACCATCCAATGTAAAGACTAGTCCGGACCATCCAATGTAAGGACCAGTCCGGACCATCCAATGTAAAGACCAGTCCGGGACCATCCAATGTAAGGACCAGTCCGGACCATCCAATGTAAAGACCAGTCCGGTACCATCCAATGTAAAGACCAGTCCGGGACCATCCAATATAATGACCAGTCCGGGACCATCCAATGTAAGGACCAGTCCGGGACCAACCAATGTAATGACCAGCCTGGGACCATCCAATGTAGGGACCAGTCCGGGACCAACCAATGTAATGACCAGCCTGGGACCATCCAATGTAAGGAGCAGTCCCGGGCCATCCAATGTAAGGACCAGTCCCGGGCCAATCCAATGTAGGGAGCAGTCTGGGATCATCCAATGTAAGGAGCAGTCTCGGACCATCCAATGTAAAGACCAATCCGGGACCATCCAATGTAAAGACCAGTCCGGGACCATCCAATGTAAAGACTAGTCTGGACCATCCAATGTAAGGACCAGTCCGGACCATCCAATGTAAAGACCAGTCCGGGACCAACCAATGTAAAGACTAGTCCGGACCATCCAATGTAAGGACCAGTCCGGACCATCCAATGTAAAGACCAGTCCGGGACCATCCAATGTAAGGACCAGTCTGGACCATCCAATGTAAAGACCAGTCCGGTACCATCCAATGTAAAGACCAGTCCGGGACCATCCAATGTAAAGACTAGTCCGGACCATCCAATGTAAGGACCAGTCCGGACCATCCAATGTAAAGACCAGTCCGGGTCCATCCAATGTAAGGACCAGTCCGGACCATCCAATGTAAAGACCAGTCCGGTACCATCCAATGTAAAGACCAGTCCGGGACCATCCAATATAATGACCAGTCCGGGACCATTCAATGTAAGGAGCAGTCCGGGACCATCCAATGTAAAGATCAGTCCAGGACCATCCAATGTATGCAGCAGTCCGGGATCATCCAATGTAAAGACCAGTCCGGGACCATCCAATGTAATGACCAGTCCGGGACCATCCAATGTAAGGACCAGTCCGGGACCAACGAATGTAATGACCAGCCTGGAACCATCCAATGTAAGGAGTAGTCCGGGACCATCCAATATAAAGAGGAGTCCGGGACCATCCAATGTAAGGACCAGCAGAACAATCTATGGAAAGGTGTGACCGTGCCAATCCCCCGGAGAGTAGAGGATATAGAGGAAGGGTGTTGTGGATGGGAAGCTAGCTTGTTCTTTGACTTTAATACAATGTAACATTCTGTAAACTATTAATACCAGTATGTACAGTATATGTATAATATGCTTAGTGCAGGGGTGTCCAAACTTTTTTTCAAAGAGGGCCAAACATGATGAAGTGAACATGCACGAGGGCCGACAATTTTGCCTGACATTCTTTGAACCATTAAAATTCGGTCTAAGCGTGTTCGTTTGAGCGCTATAATACACCGCCCAACATGAATTTCTTGCGTTTGTGGCTGTGTGTGGTGAAGGGATGAGCGTGGGCGCGTTATTTGGATGTACCGTATTTATCATAGAACACGCTCCTTCACTTTAGGAGGGAAGTTTCAGGGAAATTTTTTTTAACTAAAGAACTGTGAAGCAAAATAAGTGTCATTGCCCATCAATGCAGCTCAATCAGAGCCCATCTGCAGCCTCACCATTGCAATAAATGCAGCCTCTCCATTGCCATAAATGCAGTCTCTCTATGGTCTTTAATGCAGCCTCTCCATTGCCATGAATGCAGCCTCTCCATTGCCATGAATTCAGCCTCTCCATTGCCATGAATTCAGCCTCTCCATTGCCATAAATGCAGCCTCTCCATTGCCATAAATGCAGCCTCTCCATTTCCATGAATGCAGCCTCTCCATTGCCATAAATGCAGCCTCTCCATTGCCATAAATGCAGCCTCTCCATTGCCATAAATGCAGCCTCTCTATTGCCATAAATGCAGCCTCTCCATTGCTATAAATGCAGTCTCTCTATGGTCTTAAATGCAGTCTCTCTATGGTCTTAAATGCAGCCTCTCTATTGCCATGAATGCAGCCTCTCCATTGCCATGAATGCAGCATGATCGATGCCCATCTGCAGCCTTGGAGGGGAGGGGGGGACGAGCGCCAACAAATTACATACAGGAGAATCTCCTGTTTACACAGCAGCCTCTTTAATACAGTGTCCCGCCTCTTATGATAGACAGAGGAGTCGTCCAATGGCAGCCCAGGAGACAAGACTCCCCTGCACTCTGTAAGACCATTGGGAGCTCACATCATAAAGGAGAGAGGAGCCGTTTGTCATCTTCACTCTTGGCACTTGGTGACCTTCTCCCAGCCCTGAAGATACTGAGGATCCACCATCTATGCAACCAGCAAGCTCGTTCTCCATGACTTTGTAGGAAAAAATAACAAGCATTAAAGATGTCCATGCACCTCACAGACCCAATTATATAATATCTTTACCACTTTCCTTTAGATCAGCCTTTCCCAAACTTTTAAATATGGAGGGAACCCCGGCTAAGACTTACCAGATCTTCACCTCGTGGCACATTGGTGTGATGATCACTGGGGAGAAGCTCCCTACATGTGTGGTCATCGGGCCTGTGACGAACCCAGGACTATGTCCGCCGTCAATGCTTCCTCGGTCCAGAACCAGCACTATCCAAGATCTTTTAACCCACCCAGACAACACCAGTCTTGGAGTACATCAGAAATAGCCTCTTTATTTGAGATCTCACACAAATATATACACATGGAGGACAATACCAGAAACCTAATCTAGTCTAGGTGACTCGGAGGCCTGACCTTTTAGGACAGACTTGCCGTCTTTTAGCTGAGAAGACCTTTAGGACAGACTTGCCGTCTTTTAGCTCAGAAGACCTTTTAGGACAGACTTGCCGTCTTTTAGCTCAGAAGACCTTTAGGACAGACTTGCCGTCTTTTAGCTGAGAAGACCTTTAGGACAGACTTGCCGTCTTTTAGCTCAGAAGACCTTTAGGGCAGACTTGCCGTCTTTTAGCTCAGAAGACCTTTTAGGACAGACTTGCCGTCTTTTAGCTCAGAAGACCTTTAGGACAGACTTGCCGTCTTTTAGCTCAGAAGACCTTTAGGACAGACTTGCCGTCTTTTAGCTCAGAAGACCTTTAGGACAGACTTGCCGTCTTTTAGCTCAGAAGACCTTTAGGACAGACTTGCCGTCTTTTAGCTCAGAAGACCTTTAGGACAGACTTGCCGTCTTTTAGCTCAGAAGACCTTTAGGACAGACTTGCCGTCTTTTAGCTCAGAAGACCTTTAGGACAGACTTGCCGTCTTTTAGCTCAGAAAACCTTTAGGATAGACTTGCCGTCTTTTAGCTCAGAAGACCTTTAGGACAGACTTGCCGTCTTTTAGCTCAGAAGACCTTTAGGGCAGACTTGCCGTCTTTTAGCTCTGAAAACCTTTAGGACAGACTTGCCGTCTTTTAGCTCAGAAGACCTATAGGACAGACTTGCCGTCTTTTAGCTCAGAAGACCTTTAGGACAGACTTGCGTCTTTTAGCTCAGAAGACCTTTAGGACAGACTTGCCGTCTTTTAGCTCAGAAGACCTTTAGGACAGACTTGCCGTCTTTTAGCTCAGAAGACCTTTAGGACAGACTTGCCGTCTTTTAGCTCAGAAGACCTTTAGGACAGACTTGCCGTCTTGTAGCTCAGAAGACCTTTAGGGCAGACTTGCCGTCTTGTAGCTCAGAAGACCTTTAGGACAGACTTGCCATCTTTTAGCTCAGAAGACACAATAAACATTATCATCAATAGAAACACAGAAAATCTTCTCACAATAGCAGAGTTAATTAACACAAACAACAATGGGTGCAGTACTCTAAGAGCCGGTTCACACAGGTGCGACTCATCAGGGGACTTAGCCGCCTGACATGTCACGCTCTGTTCTGTACAATGAAACCGTTCTAATAGGAGCAACTCAAGTCGCTCCGACTTAGAAAAAGGTTCCTGTACGACTTTGGGGGCTACTCGGGGGTTATTGCATTGACTTTAATACAGAAGTAATTTTGCAAGTCGCCTCTGAAATCGTCTTGAGATCGCCTTGCCGAGTCGCCTCCAAAGTCGTGCTGCCCCTGTGTGTGATCCGGCTCTTAGATCCCACACTAGCCATATTTACAATAAACACATTATAGCAGACAAGAGACAGACAGGTGGCTGGAGTTGATGGTATCTTCAGCATCTTCTATGAGCCCCAGCATTATGAAGCCATCACTATAATACAGGGCCGTTTGAAAGAATTTGGGGGCCCCAAGCACCCCCCGCACGCGAAGCCTACGTTAGCGCTACACTAATTTTTTACACCTATGTTCTTACTCCCCCATCCCTAGTCCCTATGTTTTTCTATTCTCACCTCCCCTTCTTCCCTGTAGGCTGCTGCTGTAGCGTGACCGAGCTCCTCTTCCCCCTGTCAGTCCGGTGTTCTATCATTATAGGTCCCCAGTCCCCTATCAGATAGTGCCCGGGCCGGGTACCCCGTGGTACAGGAGATTCAGTTTCCTGTTCTCGGCCAGACTGAGAGGAAGTGAGCACTCAGTGTGCACTTCCTATCAGTCCAGCCGGAAACTGGAAACTGAACCTTCTGTACCACGTGCGGTACCCGGCCGGACTGACAGGATTCCAGGAGGAAGGGAGGGGAGCTTGGCCACACTACAGCCTGGGAAGGGGAAGTTTGGGGCCCCAGGCCAGCTCGGGCTCCCAAGCAATTGTTTGTTTTGCCTGTCCTGTAGCGACGGGCCTGACTATAATATGATATATACAGGGTTCCCAGAGTCTGTGTGTTTCGCAAAGAGTATTGTTCCCTTAAAATCCAGGGCCCATAATCAGAAGGCAAGAGGCTAGCATTCAGTCCTCTCCAAAAGCCTCTGTCCCGGCTAGGTCTGTCACAGGGCCGAATCCCAGATAGCTAAAAAGATCACTGGTGTCAGTGGTTACATAGCTAAGATGCAGAAAATTCTCTCTTCTTAAGGTACTCCTGACAACCTCTAGGGTAGTCATTCTTAACCAGGGTTCCTCCAGAGGTTGCTCGGGGTTTCTTGAGCTGTGGTTGATTGACCATCCATCTAATGGTGTCAGGACAGTTCCAGGGACATTGCAGGGTCACCACGTCAATCTCTCAGAGAGCAGAAAATCTAGAGCATGGGTCTCCAAACTGCGGCCCGAGGGCCAAATGTGGCCCTTTAATAGCTTCTATCCGGCCCTTAGGGCACTATTCCTTCCACTGATGTGGGGCACTTTTCCTCCCACTAACACCAACAATGGGGCACTTTTTTTTTCCACTGATACCAATTATGGGATACTATTCCTCCTACTAATAGGGGCACTACTCCTCCTATTGACCACCAATCCTGAGGCCATATTTCTTCTCACTGATGCCAACATTTTCTGCCCCTGCTGGCCACAATCCGGCCCTCCTAAAGTCTAAAGGACAATAAACTGGCCCTTTGTTTGAAAAGTTTGGAGACCCCTGATATAGAGGGAGGTGCTATGGACAGAAAGACTTTCTTCCAAAGGCCATCTTGATCGTTGACTTTAATGTAACGTATTTAGTATATATGGACACCAGGAAAAGGCAAACAAAACAACCAACATATAAAAAAAATAATGTCTATAATAAAAAATAAATTAAGTTTACTTGTGTTAGTGTATCTCTACTATATAAGAGCTAAAGCATTGGAAATTACAAATAAATTTGAAGTTCCTTTACAGGAGGAAAGTGTTTTTTTCACTCTGTGTCTGATTGTCATTTTATTAGGGTTGTCCCGATACCACTTTTTTGAGACAGAGTACAAGAACCGATACTTTTTCAAGTACTCGCCGATACCGATACTTTTTTTAATGTCACGTTACAGTGGCAGTATTTATTTAATTTTTCTTTTACAATTTTTTTTTAACAGTGCTTTCTCCTTTTTTTAGGGGGCGGAGGGGGGGGGGGAGTGGATGGACACATTCTGTTCATTCGAAAAAGGTAGGAGCCGGATTTAGCGGCTCCTACCTCCACTCTCCATCCTAAAAAATTGAGGGGGGAGCAGCACGAAGAGGGGAGAGCGGAGCATGGAGGGGGGAGAGCAGCATGGAGCACAGAGGGGGGGAGCAGCATGGAGGAACGAGAGCAGCATGGAGGGGGGAGAGCAGCACGGAGGGGGGGAGAGCCACGCGGAGCGGGGAGAGCCACACGGAGCGGGGAGAGCAGCACAGAGCGGGGAGAGCACTGAGCAGCACGGAGCAGGGAAAGCAGCACTGTGGGGGGAGAGCAGTACGGAGCAGGGAGAGCAGCACGGAGGGGGAGAGCAACACAGAGCGGGGAGAGCAGCACAGAGGGGGGAGAGCAGTACGGAGCAGGGAGAGCAGCATGAAGCACGGAGGGGGAGAGCAGCACGGAGGGGGGAGAGCAGCACAGAGCACGGAGGGGGAGAGTAGCACAGAGCAATGAGCATGGAGGGGGAGAGCACTGAGAACGGAGGGGGGAGAGCAGCATGGAGCGGGACAGCACTGAGGACGGAGGGGGACAGCACTGAGGACGGAGGTGGACAGCACAGAAGGGGACAGCACTGAGGACAGAGGGGGACAGCACAGGGACAGTCAGCGGTGATCGGTGCAGCTTTGGGGGAAGTTACAAGCACCGATCACCGCTGTATATCTTTAACTAAAGCAGCTGAAAAGGGGGCAGATAAGTGCTTGCAACTCCCCTGCCGCACCGATCACCCTGACTGCCCAAGTATTGGGTGAAGTATCGGAGCGTTTCCCCGAGTACAAGTACCTGGGGAAATGCTCGGTATCGGTATCGGGACATCCCTACATTTTATCATTTGATTATTGACAACTGAAGGACGGGATTGTTTGCTGGAAGAAACGAGAAGACATTTCATACTAACGAACGATCACAGAGGAGGAGGTGCTCAGGTTCTGGTTGGAAGAGGACCTTTAGGTCGCCATTAATGCCGGTAATGCCCACTTGTTTTGGCAACAGTTGGGGCCCCCCCTGAGGGTCGGGGTTTCTGGGACGCTGAGTCTTCGGGATGTTCTGTATCAGAACTGACATCCTCTTTGTTTTCTATTGTGAATTTCTTGAGTTCTGCCATTTTCTGCCATTTTCTGCCATTTTCTTTGTCAGAGTGTCCGTGAACAGGTGTGCAGGCTGCCGGCGCTGGTCACCAACAAACAAGTGGGCCTGGGTGGATTTGGTGATCTTTGTCTTGATGTTGGTGATTGGTGGGAAAGATATAACCGCATATTTAGCATGGATATTTGTCTTTGCCTTCCAACAGATGAAGATACTTGTGCAGTCCGGAGACATTTTGGCATTTTCTTTTGCTTCATCTGGGCATTCTGGTAGATCATAAGATTAATAATAGCATCCAATGCCAAGCTGCAGCTTCCAAAGAGCGAGCACAATCCATTCTTGTATTAGGAGAGGTATGGACTCCATAGAGAAAGATATAACTTTACCCCTGTACAAATCATTAGTAAGACGTCATTGGTGACGAAACGCTTAGGGCGGAGCAACGTGCTTGCATCATCGTATTTCGGAAGTGATGGGTAACGCCGTTTCTTCTAGCCGGCGAGTTCTTGTATATTGTGTAATCTAAGTTTATCCATGTAAATGGTATTTTTTTTATTAAATAAACGCTTTTAAGGGTTTTTTACTATTTCGATTCATAATATTCTTTCATGCCACTGTTGATGTCTGGAATGGCCTGGAGCATATTGTCCATCTTCCATACCTGTGGATGCCCTAGAGGAGTATTTTGTAACCTGCCTATTTGATTTGTATTTAATGAAAAGCTCCCTGTGTTCTGTTAAGAGCATATCTTACTCTCTATGGTGGTGGTCTTCATCTCAGGAGGTGACGGTTTATTCACAAATGTCATCACTGGTTTTGGAGGTCAAGTTTGTTTTACACTGGAGACACTGTGAGCACCGAGCACACTGAGGAGTACAGAGAACACTGGAGACACTGGGAGCACAGGGAACACTGGAGACACTGGGAGCACAGGGAACACTGGAGACACTGGGAGCACAGGGAACATTGGAGACACTGGGAGCACAGGGCACACTGGAGCAGGGGTCTCAAACTCAAATTACCTGAGGGCCGCAAGACAAGTTTTCATATCCCATGGGGGGCCGCATGCAAACTTTCAAACTTCAAAAACAGTACTGGTGTCAGCAAACGTGTTATTAACCCCCAGCACTGGTGTCAGCGAACGCATTATTAACCCCCAGCACTGGTGTCAGCGAACGCATTAATAAACCCTAGTATTGGTGTCAGCAAACGCATTATTAACCCTGACCACTGCACTACACACGGACCACTACACACGGGCCACTACACACAGACCACTACACACGGACCACTGCACACGGACCACTGCACACGGACCACTGCACACGGACCACTGCACACGGACCACAGCACACGGACCACTGCACACGGACCACTGTACTGCACATGGACCACTACACTGCACACTGCCGACAGACCACTACACTACACACTGACCACTCACCATCATGGCACAGCACATCAAGGCTCAGAGCCCAGCAAATTAGGGCACAGCACATCAGGGCACAGCACATCAGGGTACAGGGCACAGCACATCAGAGTACAGCACATCAAGGCACAGAGCCCAGCAAATAAGGGCACATGGCACAACACATCAGGGCACAGGGCACAGCACATCAGGGTACAGGGCACAGCGCACATGAGGGCACAGCGCACATGAGGGCACAGCGCACATCAGGGCACAGCACACATCAGGGTACAGGGCACAGCACATCAGGGTACAGGGCACAACGCATCAGGGTACAGGGCACAGCACATCAGAGCACAACAGGGTACAGGGCACATCAGAGCACAGCACATAGGGGTACAGCACAACAGGCCACATCAGGGTACAGAGCATGGCACATCAGGACAGGACATATCAGGATAAGGCACACGGCACATCAGGGTACAGGACATGGTACATCAGGGTACAGGGCACATGAAACAGCACATCAGGGTACAAAGCCCAGCAAATCAGTGTACATGGCACACACCAGGGCACATGGGGCATATCAGGGCACATGAGAGCACATCAGGCACATCACATCAGTACAGGGCACATGGCACATCAGGGTACAGGGCACAGGGTACCCTGATGTACAGAGGCCAGCACATCAGGGACACATCAGGGTACAGGGCACAGGGTACCCTGATGTACAGAGGCCAGCACATCAGGGACACATCAGGGTACATGAGGCACATGGCACATCAGAGCACATCAGGGTACCTGGGGCACATGACATATCAGGGTACATGGGGTACATCAGAGCACATCAGGCATATCTCCCAACATTTTAACTTCAGAATGAGGGACAAATGAGCATACCTCCCATCGAAGTTGTTGAGCGGGGGGGAGGGGGGGGGGGGTCCGCAGATCATATTTGATGAGCGGGGGGGGGGTCCGCGGATCGAGTTGTTGAGCGGGGGGGTTCGCAGATCAAAGTTGTTGAGCGGGGGGGTCCACGGCTCGGAGTTGTTGAGGGGGGGGGTCCGCAGATCAAAGTTGTTGAGCGGGGCGGTTCCACGGTTCGGAGTTGTTGAGCGGGGATTTACCGCGAATCGCAGGGTTTTACCGCAAATCGCAGGGTTTTACCGCGAATCGCGGGGATCTACCGCGAATCGCGGGGATTTAGCGCGAATCGCGGCCCATTTATTAGCGGTCCGCGGGCCGTAAATAGGGTTGCCACCTCATCCCTTTAAAACAGAACCTATATGAATTACACAGGTTCTGTGGCTGATTATGGTGGTAATTAAACTCACTTGGTGCCTAATCTGCATTGGCCTGAGCCTCAGAACCTGTGTAATTCATATGTGTTCTGTTTTAAAGGGATGAGGTGGCAAGCCTAGCCGTAAATGGCCCACGGGCCGGTACTTTGAGACCCCTGCAGTGGAGACACTGGGAGCACAGGGAACACTGGAGACACTGGGAGCACAGGGAACACTGGAAACACTGGGAGCACAGGGAACACTGGAAACACTGGGAGCAAAGGGATCACCGGAGACACTGGGAGCACAGGGAACACTGGAGACACTGGGAGCACAGGGAACACTGGAGAGTACAGGGAACACTGGAGACACTGGGAGCACAGGGAACACTGGGGAGTACAGGGAACACTGGAGACACTGGGAGCACAGGAAACACTGGGGAGTGCAGGGAACACTGGGGACACTTGGGAGTACAGGGAACACTGGGGACACTGGGGAGTACAGGGGACACTGGGGACACTGGGAGCACAGAGAACACTGGGGAGTACAGGGAACACTGGAGACACTGGGAGCACAGGGCACACTGGAGACACTGGGAGCACAGGGAACACTGGAGACACTGGGAGCAAAGGGAACACCGGAGACACTGGGAGCACAGGGAACACTGGAGACACTGGGAGCACAGGGAACAATGGGGAGTACAGGGAACACTGGAGACACTGGGAGCACAGGGAACACTGGGGAGTACAGGGAACACTGGAGACACTGGGAGCACAGGGAACACTGGGGAGTACAGGGAACACCGGAGACACTGGGAGCACAGGGAACACTGGGGAGTACAGGGAACACTGGAGACACTGGGAGAACAGGGCAAACTGGAGACACTGGGAGCACAGGGAACACTGGAGACACTGGGAGCACAGGAATCACTGGAGACACTGGGAGCACAGGGAACACTGGGAGCACAGGGAACACTGGGGAGTACAGGGAACACTGGGGAGTACAGGGAACAATGGGGACACTGGGGAGTACAAAGCACACCGGAGACACTGGGTGCACAGGGAACACTGGGGAGTACAGGGAACACTGGGGACACTGGGGAGTACAGGGCACACTGGAGACACTGGAGACACTGCACAAAGCACACCGGAGACACTGGGAGCACAGGGCACACTGAGGACACTGGGGAGTACAGAGCACACTGGAGACACTGGGTGCACAGGGAACACTGGGGAGTACAGGGAACACTGGGAAGTACAGGGAACACTGGGACACTGGGGAGTACAGAGCACACTGGAGACACTGGGGAGTACAGAGCACACTGGAGACACTGGGTGCACAGGGAACACTGGGGACACTGGGGAGTACAGAGCACATCGGAGACACTGGGAGCACAGGGAACACTGGAGAGTACAGGGAACACTGGGGAGTACAGGGAACAATGGGGACACTGGAAAATACAGAGCACACCGGAGACACTGGGTGCACTGGGAACACTGGGGAGTACAGGGAACACTGGGGACACTGGGGAGTACAGAGCACACTGGAGACACTGGAAGCACAGAGCACACCGGAGACACTGGGAGCACAGGGCACACTGAGGACACTGGGGAGTACAGGGAACACTGGGGACACTGGGGAGTACAGGGAACACTGGGGAGTACAGGGAACACTGGGGACACTGGGGAGTACAGAGCACACTGGAGACACTGGGTGCACAGGGAACACTGGGGACACTGGGGAGTACAGAGCACACCGGAGCACAGGGAACACTGGGGAGTACAGGGAACACTGGGGAGTACAGGGAACAATGGGGACACTGGGGAGTACAGAAGAGCACACCGGAGACACTGGGTGCACAGGGAACACTGGGGAGTACAGGGAACACTGGGGACACTGGGGAGTACAGAGCACACTAGAGACACTGGAAGCACAGAGCACACCGGAGACACTGGGAGCACAGAGCACACTGAGTATACTGGGGAGTACAGGGAACACTGGGGACACTGGGGAGTACAGGGAACACTGGGGACACTGGGGAGTACAGAGCACACTGGAGACACTGGGTGCACAGGGAACACTGGGGACACTGGGGAGTACAGAGCACACCGGAGACACTGGGAGCACAGGGACCACTGGGGAGTACAGGGAACACTGGGGACACTGGGGAGTACAGAGCACACTGCAGACACTGGAAGCACAGAGCACACCGGAGACACTGGGAGCACAGGGCACACTGAGGACACTGGGGAGTACAGGGGACACTGGGGAGTACAGGGAACACTGGGGAGTACAGGGAACACTAGGGAGTACAGGGCACACTGGAGACACTGGAAGCACAGAGCCCCCTGGGGAAACTAGTGAGTACAGGGCACACAGACTGGAGACACTGGGAGCACAGAGCACACTGGAAACACTTAGAGCACAGGGCACACTGGGGACACTGGGAGCACAGAGCACACTGACTGGAGACACTGGGAGCACAGAGCACACTGGAGACACTGGGAAACATAGGACACACTAAAAACACTGGGAGCACAGGGCACACTGGGGACACTGGGAGAACAGAACACACTGGGGACACTGGGAAACATAGGACACACTAAAAACACTGGGAGCACAGGGCACACTGGGGACACTGGGAAACATAGGACACACTAAAAACACTGGGAGCACAGGGCACACTGGGGACACTGGGAGAACAGAACACACTGGGGACACTGGGAAACATAGGACACACTAAAAACACTGGGAGCACAGGGCACACTGGGGACACTGGGAAACATAGGACACACTAAAAACACTGGGAGCACAGGGCACACTGGGGACACTGGGAGAACAGAGCACACTGGGGACACTGGGAGAACAGAGCACACTGGGGACACTGGGAGAACAGAGCACACTGGGGACACTGGGAGCACAGAGCACACCGGAGACACTGGGAGCAAAGGGCGCACTGGGGATACTGAGGAACACAGAGCACACTGGAGACACTGCGACATTGCGGCAGGCACATCACACACTTTTGACACTACTTTGGGACCATTGTCATTTATACAGTGGAACCTTGAATTGCGAGCAACGTGATTAACGAGCGTTTTGCAATACGAGAACTGTATTTTTTTTAAATCCTGACTCGGTTTGCGAGTGTTGTCTCGTGAAACAAGCAGGATTCAAGCCACAGCGGTGTGTAGTACTGCATTTGGCCTGAGATGGGGGATGGGGAGCCAAGCGGAGCTGAGCAGAGCTGATAGGAGCTGTTCGGAAAATGTCTCCAATTGTTTTTTTCGAGTTCACCAGAGCTGTCCTCGAGCCTTTCCGAGTATTTCCGAGGCTCTCCGGCACCCCCCACCTCTGGCCACATGCGGTATTGCATGCCATAGAAGTCAATGCGGAACAATTTTATTTCCCTTGACTTCTATTGGGAAAATCCCTTTGATATGTGAGTGCTTTGGATTACAAGCATTCTCCTGTTCAGCGATCAGTGCTGTAAAAGTGTACTGATTTCTGTATAAATGTCACTAGCAGGGAAGGGGTTAACACTAGGGGGCGATCAAGGGGTTAAATGTGTTACCTAGGGAGTGATTCTAACTGTAGGGGGGTGGGACTGACTGGGGGAGGAGACCGATCGGTGTTCCTACATACTAGTAACACACAATCGGTCTCCTCTCCCCTGATAGGACGTGGATCTGTGTGTTCCTGTTCTGTCACGAGCGATTGCGGGTGCCCGGCGAACAATGCGGTCGCTTTGCACGCCTATCGGCTCCTTGGTGATGCGGCGGGATACCCCGATGGGCAGGGGTGTATTTAGGTTTTGTGCTGCCCTAGGCCTGGTGAAACTTGTGCACCCCCTACTTTATATGACGCACCCCTTCTTTTTTAAGACCCGTCCTGTCATTTTCATGGGATGAGGACAGAGGGACGCAGTGGGATGAAGACAGAGGGACGGGGTGGGATGAGCACAGGGGGACAGGGTGGGATGAGCACAGGGCGACAGGGTGGGATGAGCACAGGGCGACAGGGTGGAATGAGCACAGGGCGACAGGGTGGGATGAGCACAGGGGGACAGGGTTGGATGAGCACAGGGCGACAGGGTGGGATGAGCACAGGGGGACAGGGTGGGATGAGCACAGGGCGACAGGGTGGGATGAGCACAGGGGGACAGGGTGGGATGAGCACAGGGCGACAGGGTGGGATGAGCACAGGGCGACAGGGTGGGATGAGCACATGGTGGGATGAGCACAGGGCGACAGGGTGGGATGAGCACAGTGGGACAGGGTGGGATGAGCACAGGGCGACAGGGTGGGATGAGCACAGGGCGACAGGGTGGGATGAGCACAGGGTGGGATGAGCACAGGGCGACAGGGTAAGATGAGCACAGGGTGGGATGAGCACAGGGTGGGATGAGCACAGGGCGACAGGGTGGGATGAGCACAGGGCGGCAGGGTGGGATGAGCACAGGGGGGCAGGGTGGGATGAGCACAGGGCGACAGGGTGGGATGAGCACATGGTGGGATGAGCACAGGGCAACAGGGTGGGATGAGCACAGGGGGACAGGGTGGGATGAGCACAGGGGGGCAGAGCATCTTTTAATTTGGGGGGAGAGGGTGGTATGGGGATATTTGCTGGGGAGTGATTTGAGAAGAAAGATGATATGTGCTAGTGGGGGGGGGAATCAGACCCCCCACTAGCACCATGGGCGTCCGCTCCATAGGGCAACGGGGGTCGGTTGCCCCCCCCTGGAATTTAAGAACTGCAGGGGGTGTCAGGCCGACACCCCCCGCGAATGAATATCAGCACGGGGGGTGATCACCGCGAGTGTCTTTGGGGCAGGCAGAAGGAGCCGCTCCGCCAGAGAGTGGGGTCCTGACTCCTGCACCAATCCAGAGGCGACATTAGGAGACTTGCAGAAGCGGAGGCGGGGTCTGTATGAGCGGGAATTTTGGGCCTGGCGAGCAGAACAGATGAGGACGCTGTATGAGTCGGGCGGTGGGAGGCAGAGTTTCTGGCTGTTTGTGAGATGGCCAGGGGAGATCATCTGAAGGAGAGAAAGATGCTGAGAGGAGTGGTCAGGGAGATGTCAGCGCGAAAAAATATGGCACCAGGTGAGGTTGACAAGACTGCACTCTGCACAGCACAGAGAGGTGACAGGCATGCTCTATATCCTGTTACATGCAGTCTAACATTACTTGATAATAGATGTCTCTGGGTATAACAAGTGAGCTACTGGTTGCTGATGCCCTGGTGTTGCTGGTGACATGGTGGTGCCCTGGTGTTGCTGGTGACATAGTGGTGATCTGGTGTTGGTGGTGACATGGTGGTGCCCTGGTGTTGCTGCTGACATGGTAGTGATAGTGATCTGATGTTGCTGGTGATATGGTGGTGCCCTGGTGTTGCTGGTAACATGGTAGTGATAGTGATCTGGTGTTGCTGGTGATATGGTGGTGCCCTGGTGTTGCTGGTAACATAGTGGTGATCTGGTGTTGGTGGTGACATGGTGGTGCCCTGGTGTTGCTGCTGACATGGTAGTGATAGTGATCTGATGTTGCTGGTGATATGGTGGTGCCCTGGTGTTGCTGGTAACATGGTAGTGATAGTGATCTGGTGTTGCTGGTGATATGGTGGTGCCCTGGTGTTGCTGGTAACATAGTGGTGATCTGGTGTTGCTGGTGACTTGGTGGTGCCCTGGTGTTGCTGCTGACATGGTAGTGATAGTGATCTGGTGTTGCTGGTGACATGGTGGTGATCTGGTGTTGCTGATGACATGGTGGTGCCCTGGTGTTGCTGGTAACATAGTGGTGATCTGGTGTTGGTGGTAACATGGTGGTGCCCTGGTGTTGCTGCTGACATGGTAGTGATAGTGATCTGGTTTTGCTGGTGACATGGTGGTGATCTGGTGTTGCTGGTGACATGGTGGTGCTCTGGTGTTGCAGGTGACATGGTGGTGCCCTGGTGTTGCTGGTGACATGGTGGTGCCCTGGTGTTGCTGGTGACATGGTGGTGCCCTGATGTTGCTGGTGACATGGTGGTGCCCTGGTGTTGCCGGAGACATGATGGTGCCCTGGTGTTGCTGGTGACATGGTGGTGCCCTGGTGTTGCTGGTGACATGGTGGTGCCCTGGTGTTGCTGGTGACATGGTGGTGATCTGGTGTTGCTGGTGACATGGTGGTGCCCTGGTGTTGCTGGTGACATGGTGGTGCCCTGGTGTTGCTGGTGACATGGTGGTGATCTGGTGTTGCTGGTGAGATGGTGATGCCCTGGTGTTGCTGGTGACATGGTGGTGCCCTGGTGTTGGTGATATGGTGGTGCCCTGGTGTTGCTGGTGACATGGTGGTGCCCTGGTGTTGCTGGTGACATGGTGGTGCCCTGGTGTTGCTGGTGACATGGTGGTGCCCTGGTGTTGCTGGTGACATGGTGGTGCCCTGTTGTTGCTGGTGACATGGTGTTGCCCTGGTGTTGCTGGTGACATGGTGGTGCCCTGGTGTTGCTGGTGACATGGTGGTGCCCTGGTGTTGCTGGTGACATGGTGGTGCCCTGGTGTTGCTGGTGACATGGTGGTGCCCTGGTGTTGCTGGTGACATGGTGGTGCCCTGGTGTTCCTTGTGACATGGTGGTGCCCTGGTGTTGCTGGTGACATGGTGGTGCCTTGGTGTTGATGGCAATGTGTGTATGTACATTACACTTGCCTAGCACTAGCAGTCTAAGAAAGGGTAAAATGTGACTGTGTATTGCCGTTGCTGGTGCCCCCCCCCCCCCCCCTGAAAAAATTTCAGCGGACGCCCATGACTAGCACATATCTTCTTCCCTCTCAAATCACTCCCCAGCACATATCCCCATACCACCCTCTCCATTCCCCCCATGATCGGCTCTTCATTGGATAGATTGATAGCAGCTCAGCCATTGGCTCCCGCTGCTGTCAATCAAATCCAATGACGCCGCCAGGGGGGGGGGGGGGGCGGGCCGAGTCATACAATTGGCGGCTATGGACATTGATTGTATGGCAGGAAAGTGCACCCGCAAGGTAACCCCCTTGGAAGAGAGTTTCCCAGAAGAGGTTAGCTATTGAGAGGAGGAGCCGCGAGAGCCGCCATGGGAGCCCAGAAGAGGAGGATCGGTGTCACTCTGTGAAAAACGAACTGCACAGTGGAGGTAAGTATGATATGTTTTTTTTTTGCTTTTTTAAACCACAAAGCTTTAGTATCATTTTAACCACTTAAGGACCACCTAACGCCGATATAAGTCGGCAGAATGGCACGGCTGGGCACAAGCACATACCTGTACGTCCTCTGCAAGTGCCCAGTCGTGGGTCGCGCCCGCGTCCCGGTCCGAAGCTCCGTGACCGCGGACGTGATCCCCGCCGGAGTCCTGCGATCAGCTCACAGGAGCTGAAGAGGTGAGTGTAAACACGGCTTCCCTGTTCTTCATTGTGGCACTGCCAGTGATCGTCTGTTCCCTGATATAGGAAAAGACGATCAATGACATCACATGTCCAGCCCCGCCCTCCTACAGTTAGAAACACACATGGGGCCAGATTCAGGAACACTTGCGCTGGAGCATTTGGATATGCGCCGCGTAACTGTGATGATGCGCCGTCGTTTCTATGTGCCCGTACCCACCAAACTAGATGCGCCCAATAACGGTCCATTTGCGACCGGCGGAACGTTCCGACGCCAGAGTATCGTCAGCGCTTATTTTCGCTGGGCGCATCAGTCGCGCCCATTGATTTCCCCTGCAAATATGCAAATGAGGGATTTTTACCAATTCACGAACGGATTAGCACCATACGCTGGCTACATGCGCCGCGCGTATCTGGTCCGTCCGGCGCAAAGTTATTTCTACAAAAGGCTGCTTTATCTTTACTCCAGACGGTCACAGGTCAGCAGGAGAGCAGCTACAGCAGCGTTACCGACGATAAGAGCTAGCTGAACAACAACACTTGCAAGGACAACACCTCTGTGTGCCAACATGCCAGGGGCAATTGTGGTCCTAAGACTAGTACTGGGTCCCTCGCTACGGAGGAGGCGGGCACGTGAGAGGATATACCGCACTCGTATGAACCTCTTTGGCATGGGGGATGAGGAGGTGTATCGCCTCTTCAGATTCAGCCCTGATGCAATACTTGAACTAACCACAACCCTGCAGGATGACATCACCAGCAAGACACACCGCTCACAAGCAGTGCAGCCACTGGTGAAGGTCCTGGCAACACTCCATTTCCTTGCCAGTGGATCATTCCAGCGTACAAGTGGAGTGGTGGCTGGGATGTCACAGTCCTCCATAAGCAGATGTGTGCACCAGGTTGTCCCTGCAATCCTCAGACGCATGTCCAACCAGTTCATCAGACCAACCACTGAGGAGCTGCGGCTGAAGGCAATGACAGATTTCTACAACATTGCCAGATTCCCACGCACTGTGGGGGCCATTGATTGCACACATGTGGCACTCCAGCCTCCCAGTGCCACAGAGCACATATACCGCAATCGGAAGCATTGGCATTCCATCAACGTACAGGTGATAGCTGATGCCCAACGCCTCATATGGCACGTCCGTGCCAAACACCCCGGGTCCAGCCATGACAGCTTCATATACCGTCAGAGCCCCATCCCTACAGAATTCGACCAGAACATGTATGGGGACAGCTGGCTGGTTGGTGAGTGACAAGGGAGTCAGGCATGACTATCCCCTCCCGTGATGCACAACAGAAGTCGCACATGCATGACTAACATCCTCCTGTCTTTTACCTTACAGGTGACTCTGCATATGCACTGGGACCCCATCTAATGACTCCTTTCCGGAACCCCCAAACCAGAGGAGAGAGAAAATACAATGAAGCACACATCAATACCCGTGCAGTGGTGGAGCAAACATTTGGGCTCCTAAAGTCCCGTTTCCGCTGCCTGGATAAGTCCGGGGGGACCCTATTGTATTCCCCTACCTTTGTGTGTCAGATCATCGCTGCATGTTGTATTCTGCACAACTTTGCTATGAGAAAAGGCCTGCAGATTGACATACGTGATGACCTGACCCCCGACCCACACAGTCCCCACCTGCCAGAGGACACCCAGTCTGCTGATGGAAGAGCAGTCAGGAGGGTCCTCGCCGTAGGCATCTTTGGACACTAAACCAAAACATTAATTACACAGACAGTGCACGCGTGTACACCACTGGATCACACACACCACATGCACATCGCATTGGATTAGCCCAAGTCCAGCATGTAGGAGTTGGGAGCAGTAACGCCAGCGTCAAGGCCCCAATGATGTCACTGTCCATTCATACACCTTTCACACGTCATTCATACAGCCGTGGGGTTAACTTCTCCACCACGGCCGAGGGTGACACCCCTTACTTTCAGGAGTGCCACCCTCTCACATTCACACACCATTCACACTGTCCCCTGCACTCCTGACCGTGTGCAGTACAAAATTAAAAATAATATCTCATAACCTGAGAACCAAAAAAAAAACAAACTCATGTCCTGAGTATAAACAAAAATATTCAAAAATAAACAAAAACTCATATCCTGAGTATAAACAATAATAATAAAAAATAAACAAAAATATAACAACCAAAAAAACAAAAAACCCTCATCTGGGATGACGGGGGCTCCTCCTTGGGGGCACTCTCGGGCTCCTCATCTGCCTGGAGGGAGTGGGTGGTGGTGGGGGTGGGGGGGCATCAGGAGGAGGCTGATCCCCGGGTGGGCCACTCCTGGGAGCTGTTGGCTGCCTGCCCTCCAATGCCACAGCGATACGGCTCAGATACAGGTTTGTCTGGGCCTGCATCCTCAACTGGCGGGTGATATTGTGCCGCTGGTCACGTTGCCGCTGCCTCCCCTCTTCCCGGATGGCAGCTGTGTTGTCTCGGACAGCTGCTGTCAAGTGCCGGATATCAGCCTGCACCTCCCCCAGGCTGGTCACAACGCCCTGCACACGACTGGGCAGCTGTGACAGAGAGCCCAGGCTGTCTGCGACCCTGTCTAAGTGGCCAGCCATCTCCCCCATCTGCTGGGTCTGCTTGGCGTGGTCCAACAGCACCTGGTCCTCGACCAGATCACACACCCCCCTGGTCTTCCGGGTGGCCTTCCTGGGGGCAGAAGAAGGTTGTCCCCGTGGGGATGGAGTCGCCCTTGAGGGGCTCCCTAGGATGGGGGAGGGGATCACAGAGGGCCCTGCAGAGGAGGAGGACTCCTCCAACATTAAAATAAACTCCTGTTCAGGGACAGGCTCCTCCACAACCACCTCTGCTGAAGTGGTGTGGGTACTCTCCTCCTCCACCTCGGTGTCTCCAGCACCCAGGGCCTCGTCATCAGCATCCCGTTGGGAGGTTGGGGTGGACTGGCCGGCACGAGATGATGGCCCAGCTCCATCATCTGTGGATGACACAAAGCAGACACATGTTGGTGGTCCCACACACTTGGCACATGTACCCACCCCCCCCCCCCACATGCAACACAGCAAAAAGGGGGTAAAAATCACTTACCTGTCCTGGAGCCTTCCTCTACGGAGTCATAGCCAGGGACCCCCTCCAACTGCTCCCTGTCCAGGCAGCGGGCAACCACCTCCTCCTCCGCGGTCAGGGTGACAGGACATGGTGGACCACCACCTGTGCCCCTCTCATGGCTCCTAATGGTGGACACCTTGCCCCTCACCTTGCGCCGCAGGTCATTGATTTTTTTTTGAATGTCGCCTGCAGTCCGGGTGGAGTACCCTAGCACATTGACCCTGGCAGCAATGGTGGCCAGGATACCCTGCTTCCTTTCCCGGCTGGTCTTCCTGCTTTTTTTCCCATGGAGGAAATCATTAAACGTCTCCATAGCCGAGATTATCACAGAGACCTCCTGGGCATTATAGTTTAGGTTCCTCCTCTCTTTGGGGGTAGCGGGAGCAGCCATTACAGGGCAAAAGTATCTTCCCTGGGGTGGGGGGAAATGGAACTACTTTTGCGCCGGAATGGCGTTTCCGCCAGCGCTTTTAAGCGCCCAGCGGAACGCATTGCGCTGACGTTTCCCAGGAAGTGGTGCAGACGGAAGTTGTGAGCATGCGCACAAGGGGGCGAGTGGAGCCGCACTCACTGCGCATGCTCCGTGGATGATGCGCTGAACGTAAGCCTCTGCGCTGGGCTCCGCCCATCATTTACATATGATCACACCCACTTCCACTTGCGTCGGGTTACGCCAGCGCATTATCGTTACTCTGGCGCAAGTTTAAGCGCAACTGCTATGTGAATTACAGGACTTGCGCTGAAAGGGTCTTCAGAGTAACGTAAATGAGAAGCGTTACTCCAGAGGAAAGATACTCTCATCTACCTGAATCTGGCCCATGAGGTCACACTTAACCCCTTCAGCGCCCCCTAGTGGTTAACTCCTAAACTGCAATTGTCATTTTCACAGTAATCAGTGCATTTTTATAGCATTTTTTGCTGTGCAAATGACAATGGCCCCAAAAATGTGTCAAAATTGTCCGAAGTGTCCGCCATAATGTCGCAGTCACGAAAAAAAAAAACACTGATCGCCGCCATTAGTAGTAAAAAATAAATTATTAATAAAAATGCAATAAAATAAAATAAATAAACCAAGGAATTTTTGGGGATATTTATTATAGCAAAAAGTAAAAAATATTGCATTTTTTTTCAAAATTGTCGCTCTATTTTTGTTTATAGAGCAAAAAAATAAAAACCGCAGAGGAGATCAAATACCACCAAAAGAAAGCTCTATTTGTGGCGAAAAAAAGGACGCCAATTTTGTTTGGGAGCCACGTCGCACGACCGCGCAATTGTCAGTTAAAACGTTGCAGTGCCGGAAGCTGAAATTTCGCCTGGGCAGGAAGGGGGTGTATGTGACCAGTAAGCAAGGGGTTAAACTAGCTACATAGGTGTGCGCAGCCCATTGCATTAGGGTCTGCACCCCAAAGCTCAAACACATATTCGTGTGTATGTGTACATATACTGACGGTGTCATTAGAGCAGTGAATGGTGTCAGTAGGGTAGAAATTGGTGTCAGTAGGGTAGTGGATAGTGTCAGTAGTTTTTATTTGTATTATTTTATTTTATATTCTTTTTTACAATTTAATTTGTTTATTTAATTTTTTTACCATTTTTCCAAAATAGGGGGAATGTGTGGCACATGGGGTGATTAGGGTGTGCCCAGGCACACCTGGCACACCCTGTGCGCACGCCTATGACTAGCTACAGTATATTGATGGGGCGAAGTTCTCTCCAGATGAGCCTGCTCTTAATCTCTACCACATTGCACCAAAGGAGCTTACACTCTAATGTCCCCCCTCACAGTAATAATATTATACATGTCTGTAGCTCTGGCATATACTGCAGTGCTGGCATCCGGAACAATCATTAAATATCTCCTTCTATGTCCTGTGTGCTTCTGTTGGGAATTGAACGGAAGACCGCAGTGCTGCAAACGCACAATTAAACGCACGATCTCCGTATAACTCGACATAAACCCAACAGAATCGCCTTCCTTTGCAGCTGTTCTCGCCGTCTTCTGCATCGGCATCTTGCAGCAAAATCCGTTCTCCGGCGAAGAGTTGCAGTTCCCCGGCGCTGGCAGCGAGTGGCGCTGTCGCACTGCGGTTTCCCTCCTCTTATCACAAGTCTGGGATCTCAGCCTCGCCATTAAACTGTTTATCTGAATTTCGCACACCTCCAGCGCCTCTCCAATGGATTTGGCAGCCCTTTTTTTTTTTTGTCGTTTTTTTGCTAATTGCTGCACATTCTCTGTTGCATTGTGTGTGGGCTCTATGCTGCAGAGGTGTGCTTTATACACGCAGTCCTTTTCCTCCAATAGACTCCCCCCATAAAGGTTAACTCCTAAAGCCGCAGCGCCAGCGACGGCGCCGTTGTCTTCTTCTTTTGAAGTCTCTGAGATTTTAAATTTCTTTACCAAATTAGCATCAGTTGGGGGGGGGGCAGGGCCGGATTTGCTCTCCCAGCCGCCCCAAAGGCCAGGTTACACAATGCACCCCCTCCCCGCCAACCGAACCACCCCCCCTAAATTAACGGAGAATGGCAACCGGATGGCAGGGGCGGCACGGTTAGTTCAAATACTATTTTTTTCTTTTTTTTCACTTTTTTTATTTTGTAGCTTGTCGTTTACTTTTTTTTTTATTACATTTTTAATTACTTTTTTATTTTAATAATTTAATTATTATTTCTTATTTATTTATTTTTATCATTTTGTTTTACTTAACTTTATTGCTATCACACAGGAGAAAACAATCCCATGCGTGAGAGCAATTGGAGGTGACAGGTTCTCTTTATTGACCCTGTCACCTCCAAAACAGGAGTCCTAGCCCAGTGCTAGAACTCCTGTCACAGCTGAGATGGGAAGAGCACAGCTCACCCCTCTCTCAGGTATGTGGGGGGGGGGGGACAGCAGCACATGACATCGCCACAATCACTTGTTAAAGATCGAGCCGATTCAAGAAAGCACCTTACCGCCCTTAACTAGCCGCTGCCGCCCCTCTGCACCCTGCCGCCCCGAAGGCCGGCCTTGGTGGCCTTGTGGGAAATCCGGGCCTGGGGGAGGGTCTCCGAAAAATCGGGTCTTGTGAACGATCTCTCTATATTCATTTGTAGAGTATAGCGAACGATCGACAGGCGTTGATGTTGTAGAATTCCTATTGGAGAATCAGAATGCAGAGAACGATTTCAATCGGCTGCTGTGTGAGGAATGTTCTCCCCGATTTAAAAGTTGCAGAAATTTGAGTTGAGAAAATAAATGATCCCCATGGTGGTTCTGACCCCCGGAAGGTAGATGGCGCTGAAACGACAGCGAGCTGGGGTGATTTTTATTTTTTATTGTTATATTTATATATATATATATATATATATATATATATATATATATATATATATATAAAAAAAATTGATGACTTTTACTGTTTAGATTGTTTGCTGTACCGTGTTTTTATTTTGTGTACATACATTGTATGGCCAAAAAGTTTGAGGACCCCCGACCATCACAACCACACAAGGTTCTTGGATATCAAATTCCAAAACCACGGCCATAGGGTTCTACCCCCCCCCCCCATGGCCATTAATAAGGGGTTACCTCCAATGACCATTAATACTAAGGTGCCCCTCATCCCCCATCACCATTGATATGGGATTGCCCCAAATTGGCCTTTAAGATGGAGATGCCTTTCCTCTCATTGCCCTTTACTTAGCTATTAATAATATGGAGTTGCCCCCTTTATAGCCATTATTATGGAATTGCACCAAATTGGGCATTAGAATGTAAATGCCCTGCCCTCACATTGCCCCCTCCATGGCCTTTAATGTGGACTTGCTCCCTACCCCCGAGATGCCCTTTTCCCCCCAATGCCCCTTCTATAGCCAATAATATGGAATTACCCCAAAATGGCCATTAATATGAAGATGCTCCCTCTATGATCATCAGTATGGAGTTGCCCCCTTTCCCCACAATGGTCACTAACATGGGATTTGCCCCAAATTGGCGAATAATATGGAGACACCCTTTTTCCCCACCAATGCCTCTTCTATAGACATTAATATGACCTTGCCCCTTCCATGGCCATTAATATGGAATTACCCCAAATTGGCCATTAATAAGGAGATGCTCTTCTCCCCCATTGCCCCCTCCACGGCCATTAATATGAAGGTGCCCTCCTCCATAGACATTAATATGGAGATGCCCCCTCTATGATCATCAGTATGGAGTTGCCCCCTTTCCCCACAATGGTCATTAATATGGGATTTTGCCCCAAATTGGCGAATAATATGGAGATGCCCTTTTTCCCCCAATGCCCCTTCTATAGCCAATAATATGGAATTACCCCAAAATGGCCATTAATAAGGAGATGCCCTTCTCCCCCCATTGCCCCCTCCACGGCCATTAATATAAGGGTGCCCTCCTCCATGTACATTAATATGGAGATACCCCCTCCCATTGCCCCCTCTATGATCATCAGTATGGAGTTACCCCCTTTCCCCACAATGGTCATTAATATAGGA
This sequence comes from Rana kukunoris, assembly GCA_029574335.1. Classification (NCBI taxonomy): domain Eukaryota; kingdom Metazoa; phylum Chordata; class Amphibia; order Anura; family Ranidae; genus Rana; species Rana kukunoris. The sequence continues at coordinate 57,758 of JAJQKJ010001487.1, forward strand.
TTTGCCCCAAATTGGCGAATAATGTGGAGATGCCTTTTTTTCCCCCCCAATGCCCCTTCTATAGCCATTAATATGGAATTACCCCAAATTGGCAATTAATAAGTAAGATGCCCTTCTCCCCCGTTGCCCCCCTCCACGGCCATTAATATGAAGCCATTAATATGGAGTTGCCCCCCCTGCCATGGCTATTAATATGGAATTGCCCCAAATTGGCCATTAATATGGAGGTGCCTTTCCTCTCTTTGCCCCCTACTTAGCCATTCATATGGAGTTGCCCCCTTTATAGGCATTAATATGGAAATGCCCTGCTCTCACATTGCCCCCTACATGGCCTTTAATGTGGACTTGCTCCCTACCCCTGCCATGGCCATTAATATGGAGATGCCCTGCCCTCCCATTGCCCCCTCTATGGCCTTTAATGTGGACTTGCTCCCTACCCCCACCATTTGAAGATGCCCCCTCTCATTTCCCCTTCTATGATCATTCGGGGTAAGACCGCTCTATATTAAAATACCTCTCAACTCAACTCAACTCATTGCCCCTTCCAAGACCATTAATATGGAGCTGCCCCAAAGTGGCCATTACTATGAAAATGCACTTCTCCCCCAATGATCCCCTCCATGGCCAATCATATAGAGCAAACCTATCCTGCCATGGCCATTAATATAGAAATTACCCCAAATTGGCCATTGATATGGATATGCCCCCCCCCCCCTCATTGCTTCTTCTATGGCCATAAATATGGCGTTGCCTCCCCTAGCCATGGGCATTAATATGGAATTGTCCCAAATTGGCAGTTAATATGGAGTTTACCCCCACCATGGTCAATTATATGGAGTTGATCCTACCCATAGCTACTAATATTGAGATGCCGCCCATTGCCCCCTTATGGTCTTTAATGTGGACTTGCTCCACACCCCCACCATTGCCATTAATATCGAGATGCCCCCTTCCATTACCATCTTAATGGCCATTAGTATGGAGTTATCTTCCTTTCCCATTAATATGGAGCTGCCCAAAGTGGCCATCAATATGAAGATGTACTTCTCCCCCAATGCCCCACATCCATGGCCATTAATATGGAGATGCCACCCACCATTGGTCCCTTTATGACCATCAGTATGTTGTTGCCCCCTTTTCCCACCATGGTCATTAATATGGTATTGCCCCAAATTGGCCAATAATATGAAGATGCCCTTCTCCCCCCCAATGCCCCTTCTATAGCCATTAATATAACATTGCCCCTTCCATGGCGATTATTTTGGAGTTGCCCTCCTCTCACCATGACCAATAATATGAAGTTGCTGCTCTGCTCCATGGACATTGATATGGAGTTCCCCCCGCCATGGCCATTAATGTGGAATTTCTCCAATAGGCCCTCCAGCAGCCAGCAACTTTAGACCCCCTCCAACAACAGAAGATCCCTCTCAGCAACTCTTGACCACCTGCAACATAAGACCCACCCCCAGCAACAATAAATCCCCCATCAGCAACAGAAGACCTCCCCAGCAGCAATAGACCCCCTTTCTCTATAAAAATAGATCCCCTACAGCCACAATAGATTCCCCAGTTGCCAGCATTAAGTGATCCTCCAGCACACCCCAGCACCCCTTTCCATTATATATATTAAGTGCTGGAGGTGCCGGAACGGCGTTCCCCCACGTTCCTACTAAAAAAAAGTCCTGATCCTTCGACTTCTCAAATACTTGAATCCGTATCCCGGAGACGGGCATTTGATTTTTGTTGTCGCTCTTTTGGAACGAAATCTGAAATTCTTTAAATAGTCTTTGTCCAGAAGTCACACACGTTGGAGCAAGGCTGAACACAGGCATCCAATTTCTTCCATTAACATTCCATTTGGCACGTAAGCGCTATTGGTCTTGTAGATGACGGTGATGACTCACCGTCCATTGATAAGTCTAATCAATTGGCATGTCTTATTTATGTTCCTGGTCAGGGGGGTACAGGCAGTACACCTGTAACGCCGCGGACACACGATCGAATATATCTGCTGAAACTGATCCAACGGACCGTTTCAGCGGACATATCCGATCGTGTGTACGGGCAAGCGGACATGTTTTCCCAGCGGACAAATTTCAGAGCATGCTTTGAAATTTGTCCACCGGAGACATGTCCGTCGGATATGTCCGCTGGTTAGTACACTCACCAGCGGACAGAAATCTCCTTGCATGCGTCGAATGGAGTCGACGCATGCGTTAAAGTATTTTACTTCCTGGAGTGGTGACGTGGCGGCGTCAACGTCACGGCAGGTCACCGCGTCCTCAGCCCGAGGGGATTTTCGTCCGATGGTGTGTACACGCCATCGGACCAAAATCCGATGAGACATGTCTGCTGGAAACGGTCCGTCGGACATGTTTTGAGCGGACATGTCTCATCGTGTGTACGCGGCCTAAGGGGCCCCGGATGGCAACCCCCCCTTTTTTTTTTTTTTTTTTTTTTTAATAAAAACATTTTTATTTTTTTAATATATTTTTTTGTTTTTATTAAAGGGCCCAGAGGTCCCCAGGGCCCCGGATGACAACCCACTTTTTTTTTTAATAAAAAACTGGGTTTTTATAAAAAAAAAAAATGGGTTTATTAAAGGGCCCAGAGGTCCCCAGAGACCCGGAAGTCCCCAGGGCCCTGGATGGCAACCCCCCCTTTTTTATTTTTTATACTTTTTATTTTTTTGTTTTTATTAAAGGGCCCTGAGGTCCCCATGTCCCTGGATGGCTACCCCCTTTTATTTTTATAAAAAATAAAAAAAACTTTTTTTATATTTTTTTTATTTCATTTTTTTTTTAATTAAAAGGGCCCAGAGGTCCCAGGGCTCTGGATGACTACCCCCCCCCCCATAATAATTTTATATATTTTTTGTTTGTTTTTATTAAAGGGCCCAGAGGTCCCCAGGGGCCTGGAGGGCAACCCCCCCCTTTTTTTAATAATTTTTCTTATATATATGTATATATATATATATATATATATATATATATACTGCTTCAGGGGGCCCATGCCTGAAGCTGTATAAGGGGCCCCATAATTACTGATGGCTGCCCTATTTCCGGTGCCCGAGCCTCTGAACCTCCATATTAGTAGTAAGGTGTCTTCATTATCGTCAGGTCACTTTTTGACTTTCAATATGTTTGTCACGTGAATGTGCGCTCGGTTCACGTTAGGATGCAATTAGCGGCGGCGCGGCGACTCATTTCTTGTAACTCAACAAACAGAACTGGAAAAACTTGAGCTGCTTGTGCTGGTCCTCCGGAGTCCCTAGAAGTCGCTCGTTCTCCTCCGAGGATGTCCAGTGCCGGAAGCGTCCATCTTATTAATTAGGCAGAATCTCTTCGGTGAGGCTGCCCTCATAAGCCAAAGTGACCCCCCCCAAAAAAAAGGGGGCCCCCTCGGGATAATCAGAAAACTGTGATAATTTGAGTGGCAATTACTCCGTCATACAACACTGTACCCAAACCACCACGGGGCATTTCTTCCCATTTTTGCCACAATTTTCTTCAAAAAACTACAGAAAAACTCCTCTGCCATTTAGGTCGGTAAGGTGAGTTTAAAATTCGCCGGCTGAAGCCAAATTACCAATTTTCTGATATAAGTGATAAATAAATTCCCGTTCTTCTCTGACAATCATTTTAGGAGGTGAAGTTTTCCTCCGAATCTTAGAAGAAACCTCGGCCATATTTTCCTTCATTCGCACAGCTGCCGGGATCAGTCCATCTGGAAGATCATCGGGGGGTTGGGGGGGTCTCCGGCACACGTTATTAGGCAGGGTTGATAAATGAACCTCCGCTGCCATCGGTGAAATGCCCGGCGCCTGCCAAAGAAGCCATCACTTGGGAGGAACCAGGAAGGCTTTTGGGTCATGGACTCCATCAGAAACTAATCGAATGACTCCATCCGTAATCTTCTAACGATGTTCCCTGGAATTACGAGGAAGCAATGGTGGAGGAAGTGCTGCCACTGTGCCATTGAGGATGGCAGCGGGAACTGAAAAATGCTTTCCACCTGGCTGGATAAACAGGCCTTGCCTGATGGACCATGTGCAGAGAAGTCCTGGCTTCTTATCTCTGCGCTTGGTCTGTTTTACTGTTGTCGGGGGAACTTATCGCACATTCAGCTACTTTACCAGTCTATGAGATAGAAATACAATACAAGGCCTTCTGCTCCTCCCGAAAGGGAAAATGTAAGAGGCTGATTACACTTCCTGTCAGTGGGGGAAATTTCCCTTCACCTCCTTTCCTGGAGATGCAACAGGTGCCTTCTCTCCTGCTGCTGTCTGTTCCCGCCGCCACCTCCTCCTGTCTCTCCCCGGTGCCTTCTCTCCCACGATGTCTCTTCCCGCCGCCACCTCCTGCTGTCTCTGCCGGTGCCTTCTCTCCCACCGCTGTCTCTTCCCGCCGCCACCTCCTTCCTGCCGCCACCTCCTGCCATCTCCCCGGTGCCTTCTCTCCGCTAGCTGCAGTCTGTTTCGCCGCCACCTCCTCCTGTCTCTCCCGGTGCCTTCTCTCCCACCGCTGTCTCCTTCCCGCCGCCACCTCCTGCTGTCTCTGGCGGTGCCTTCTCTCCCACCACTGTCTTTCCCGCCGCCACCTCTTCCTGACGCCACCTCCTGCCGCTCCCCCGGTGCCTTCTCTCCTGCTGCTGTCTGTTCCCGCCGCCACCTCCTTCTGTCTTTCCGGTGCCTTCTCTCCCACTGCTGTCTCTTCCCGCCGCCACCTCCTGCTGTCTCTGCCGGTGCCTTCTCTCCCACTGCTGTCTCTTCCCGCCGCCACCTCCTTCCTGCCGCCACCTCCTGCCATCTCCCCCGGTGCCTTCTCTCCCGCTGCAGTCTGTTCCCGCCGCCACCTCCTCCTGTCTCTCCGGTGCCTTCTCTCCCACCGCTGTCTCTTCCCGCCGCCACCTCCTGCTGTCTCTGGCGGTGCCTTCTCTCCCACCACTGTCTTTTCCCGCCGCCACCTCTTCCTGACGCCACCTCTGCCGTCTCCCCCGGTTGCCTTCTCTCCTGCTGCTGTCTGTTCGCCGCCACCTCCTTCTGTCTCTCCCGGGTGCCTTCTCTCCCACTGCTGTCTCTTCCCGCCGCCACCTCCTGCTGTCTCTGCCGGTGGCCTTCTCTCCCACTGCTGTCTCTTCCCGCCGCCACCTCTTCCTGCCGCCACCTCCTGCCATCTCCCCCGGTGCCTTCTCTCCCGCTGCAGTCTGTTCCCGCCGCCACCTCCTCCTGTCTCTCCCGGTGCCTTCTCTCCCACTGCTGTCTCTTCCCGCCGCCACCTCCTGCTGTCTCTGCCGGTGCCTTCTCTCTCACTGCTGTTCTCTTCCCCCCCGCCACCTCTTCCTGACGCCACCTCCTGCCCGTCTCCCCCGGTGCCTTCTCTCCTGCTGCTGTTCTGTTCCCGCCGTTACCTCCTTCTGTCTCTCCCGGGTGCCTTCTCTCCCACCGCTGTCTCTTCCCGCCGCCACCTCCTGCTGTTCTCTGCCGGTGCCTTCTCTCCCACTGCTGTCTCTTCCCGCCGCCACCTCTTCCTGCCGCCACCTCCTGCCGTCTCCCCCGATGCCTTCTCTCCCGCTGCAGTCTGTTCCTGCCACCACCTCCTCCTGGTCTACCCGGTGCCTTCTCTCCCACTGCTGTGTGTTCCCGCCGCCACCTCCTCCTGTCTCTCCCGGTGCCTTCTCTCCCCACCACTGTCTCTTCCGCCGCCACCTTTTCCTGCCGCCACCTCCTGCCGTCTCTCCCGCTGCTGCCTGGTTCCCGCCAGCCACCTCTCCTGTCTCTCCCGGGGCCTTCTCTCACCGCTGTCTGTTCCCGCCGCCACCTCCTCCTGTCTCTCCCGGTGCCTTCTCTCCCACCGCTGTCTCTTGCCGCCGCCACTCTTGCCGTCTCTATCTGGTGCCTTCTCTCTCCCGCTGCTGTCTGTTCCTGCCGCCACCTCCTCCTGTCTCTTCCGGTGCCTTCTCTCCCACCGCTGTCTGTTCCCGCCGCCACCTCCTCCTGTCTTCCAGGTGCCTTCTCTCCCGCTGCTGTCAGTTCCCGCCGCCACCTCCTCCTGTCTTCCTGGTGCCTTCTCTTCCCACGCTGTCTGTTCCCGCTGCCACCTCCTGCCGTCTCTGCCGGTGCCTTCTCTCTCACCGCTGTCTCTTCCCGCGCCACCTCTCCTGCCGCCACCTCCTGCCGTCTCTCCGATGGCCTTCTCTCCCACCGCTGTCTCTTCCCGTCGCACCTCTGCCATCCTCTGCCGGTGGTCTTCTCTCCCGCTGCTGTCTCTTCCCACCGCTACCTTCCTGCCCTCTCTCTCCGATGCCTTCTTTCCCGCCGCTGTCTCTTCCCGCCTCCACATTCTGTCGTCTCTCCCGCTGCCTTCTCTCCCGCCGCTGTCTCTTCTCGCCGCCCCCTCCTGCTGTCTCTTCCGATGGCTATCCGATGAAACAACTGGAGAACCCGCCCTTGTGACATCACAGGGGGGGGCAGGCACTCCAGGTGATGTCATCTGATGGCCATGCCCGATGCCGCGTCAGCGGTGGCAAACAACAGAACAGAGGAAAAGGGAAAAGGAAGAAGAACAACAAAATTTTCTAATTTTTTTTTTAGGGTAACCTGGCAGCGAAGAAGAATACGACGGCAGCGGGAGGAGAAGACCAGCGGTGGGAGAGAAGGCACCGGGAGAGAGACTGCAGGAGGCGGCGCCAGGAAGAGACGGCGGTGGAGAGGACGGCATTTCACTGCCTTTTTGGTGAATGGGTAGGGTAGTATATATCCGATATCCATTCACATGGGAGAGGGGGCGGGATTAGGGGCCCCCTTGTTAAATGGGGGTCCCAGATTCCGATAAGCCCCCATCCGCAGACCCCAACAACCACTGTCACTAGGCAGAACAGGGAGATGCCTTGTTTACATCAGCATCTCCCCGTTTTACTCTCTGTGATACGATCGCGGGACTTCTGTGTGGACATAGAATTCACGGGACCCACGGTCAGACTCGCAGCGGGCACGCGCGCCCACAACCCCGGGCCTTAATGGCGACGTATATATACGTCGATCTGTCCAGCGTTCCATTCTGCCGATGTATATAGTCGTGCTGCGATGCAGCCGTTAGCAAGGGGTTGCATCCTGCATATAGATTAGGGGGCTGGTCGCATGGACAAGGTGGGCGGCGCCCTGCGCCCCACCCTATGTAGGAAGGTGTATACACAAGCTGGCACTCAAGTGGTTAAACTCCAGTGGAGTCGGTTTGGGTCCAGGAAAAAAAATGAAATCGGCCAACTTTGTATCCTGGCGTCATTTATCTCTCCTAAACTTCCTTTAATTGTCGGCAATTTTCCATCGGAAGAAACTGCGGGGCCTCTAATGGCTTCTTAGCAGGAAGAACCGCCAAAAAAAACCTAAAAAAACTGGTTAAAGATCTGCAGATCGATAGATGGCGTTTGCCAGGACGTTTTTGCCATGCCCCGCTGTGGTGCCGGCTGTACTCCGAGTACGGCGGATAGATGAATGTCACGCGTCTGGCCCCCGACGCCAGACGCTGCATGGGGAAACGGCGCCTTCCAGAGCAGGGCTGTCTTAATGAGAGAGCACACCTGGGCACTGTCCAGGGGCCCCCAGCCCCCTGCACTTTCCCAAAGCAGCCCACCATGCCCCAAAATTGTCTCCATTGTAGGGGCCCCGGAGCATTACTTTGCCCAGGGGCCCATGATGCTATTAAGACGGCTCTGTACTAGAGAGTTACAGACGACCTGTAAAAAATGCAGGCTACATACGCCCCTCCCCCCACCCCGATAAAGTCTGCGGGAGAATAAGGGGCGCTAAAAATGTTGATCGGTGATCGGTGTGACATCATCAGTCTAGTAATTAGATCAGAAAATAAGCTTCTTCAATCGGGGCTCC
>JAJQKJ010002203.1:0-89199 GCA_029574335.1 Rana kukunoris
CAGTGGCACTATGTACAGGTGAGGAGCAGATGATGGAATCTGGGAAGGAAAAATTGAAAGGTTTATGGAAGGATGTTTAGTGACTGCGCAGTGGTTAAGTGGGCCATACATGGATTGAAATTACACCAAATAAGCAGAGACCAGCCATAGTCAATCTATGTATGGGCTAGCTGTTAATTTATTAACAGACTTGAGTACAACCAGCCTGTCAGGTTTTTCATAAAAACAATTAGTGCTGCTAGCTATAGTTAGCAACACTGATCATTGTATTGTTTGTGTAGGGAAGGCTCCTCACTGGCAGAACACAATAACACTGCAGGACTAATTCCCCCATTCAAAGGTCAGGTCAGCAGGTGAGAGGGTGTGTGGGGGACAGGCTGGGGAGCGATACTAGTCAGTGGCTGGGTAGGCACTGGCTAGTATCAGAGCCAGATACACACAGGTTAATTAAGCCACGACCGTCAGAGTGAGAGCAATAATTCTAGCACTAGACCTCCTCTGACTCTAAACATGCAACCTGTAAAAAAAATGTAAAGCATCGCTTAGCATTATTTTTTTATGCATGAAACAGTTTCTTTCCAAAAAAAAACACATTTGAAAAATTGCTGCGCAAATACCGTGCAACATATAAAGTTGCAAAGACCACCATTGTATTCCATAAGGTGTCTGCTAAAATATATATATATATATAAATATATATATATATATAGTTTAAGTGTTCTGAGGAATTTACAGCGTGGGCTGTAAAGCGCCACTATATTTAGCGGCGCTTCACCACCAGTTTTGTGGCGCTATTCAGCCACTAGCAGTTTTAGAGAGGGGTGCAGAACCAGTGGGGAGAGGACTGTGGAGAAGAGGCAGTGGAAAGGGTCGTTTGCAGCCAGGCTGGCTGGAACGGCCTCAAGAGAGCTATCTGGGAGTGGTAGCTGAGCAGAGGACAGCTAGCACCTGAACTAATCTACACAACAGTGGCCTGTGGCCCCTGCACCGCAAAAGGTCTGGCTGGAGTAGTGTCAGGCCTACCTACATGGTGCTAGCTAGTCCGGAGGAGTGATAGTCTGCATCAAGGAAATGCTGGTGAAGGAACAGTCTGCATCAAGTAAAGTGCTGGAGGAAGAATAGTGTGCAGCAAGTGAAGCGCTGGAGAGAAGATTGAGGTGTATCCAGAGCTGTATCCTGGCCTAGGCCAACAAGGCCCAGGCCTAGGGCAGCACTTTGCACAAAAAGAGTCCCCGCCGGCTTGCGCTACACTGTTAGGAAAATTAGTCTAACACCCCCAAAAAGCGTCCGCACTGCTTCTGGTATGCGGGCGGCCAGCATTCCGCAACTGTTGAGGGGGTGGGGCGCTTCCAATTTTTGACTGTTTTATCATCCTGGACCACAAACCTTCCTCACTATGCTATATGTTTCTGCTGCACCATCTACTTAAAGTAGAACTATAGGCAACACTTTTTTTGGGTAGAGTAAGGAAGGGTTATAGCCCCTGTCTGTTTATTTTTTACCATCCCTGTCCCATTGCGAAGATTTCCCTTCACTTCCTGCTCTATGGGCAACCAGGAAGTAGGAGGAAATCTAAGTAAATTAAGGGAATCCATTTTTCAAACGTTTTGCGAGGGCTTTTAGAGCGTTATTACAGCGTTATTCAAGCCTTTTTTTAGAGCGTTATTACAGCGTTATTCGAGCGAAGCCTCATCTGCGAACCCAATGTGCTGATAAAGCACTGCCAAGACCCTAAAGTTTTAGGGTGTTTTTGCAGTGCCTCGGTGTGAAAGGGTAAGGCGTTTTTACAGCGCTTTTCAATTCATTTCAATGGAGAGGGGCGTTTTTGGAGCGTTTTTTTCAGCGCCCAAAAGCTGCTCCATAGATGCTGCTTGCAGGACTTTTCTCCAATGCCCCGCCAGTTCAACACCTCAGTGTGAAAGGGTAAGGCGTTTTTACAGCGCTTTCAATTTATTTCAATGGAGAGGGGCGTTTTTGGGGCGTTTTTTTTAGCGCTCAAAAGCTGCTCCAAAGATGCTGCTTGCAGGACTCAGTGTGAAAGGGTCCATTGAAATGCATGGAGAGCATTTCATGAGTGTTTTAAGAGCGCTATTTTTAATGCTAAAACGCTTTAAAAACGCTTCAGTGTGAAAGGGGTCTTAGGCAGCTAAAGGACCCGCCCAGGTTTTGCGTTTCGGCACTGCGTCGCTTTAACAGACAATTGCGCGGTCGTGCGACATGGCTCCCAAACAAAATTGGCGTCCTTTTTTTCCTACAAATAGAGCTTTCTTTTGGTGGTATTTTATCACCTCTGTGGTTTTTATTTTTTGCGCTATAAACAAAAATAGAGCGACAATTTTGAAAAAAAATGCAATATTTTTTTTTTTGCTATAACAAATATCCCCCAAAAATATATAAAAAAATATTTTTTTTCCTCAGTTTAGGCCGATATGTATTCTTTTACCTAATTTGCAAAAATCGCTTATTAGATGGTTTGCGCAAAATTTATAGCGTTTACAAAATAGGGGATAGTTTTATTGCATTTTTATCAATTTTTTTTTTTTACTACTAATGGCAGCAATCAGCGATTTTTTTCGCGACTGCGACATTATGGCGGACACTTCGGACAATTTTGACACATTTTTGGGACCATTGTCATTTTCACAGCAAAAAAAAGCATTTAAATTGCATTGTTTATTTTGAAAATGACAATTGCAGCTTGGGAGCTAACCACAAGGGGGCGCTGAAGGGGTTATGTGTGACCTAATGTGTGTTTACAACAGTAGGGGGGTGTGGCTGTAGGTGTGACGTCATCGATTGTGTATCCCTATAACAGGGATCACACAATCGATGACGCCGCCACAGTGAAGAACGGGGAAGCCATGTTTACATACGGCTCTCCCCGTTCTTCAGCTCCGGGGACCGATCGCAGGACTCCAGCGGCGATCAGGTCCCGGAGCGTTGGACCAGGTCGAGGGCGCGTGCCCGCGACCCACGGCTGGGCACTAGCACAGGACATACCTGTACGAGCATGTGCCCAGCCGTGCCATTCTGCTGACGTAAATGTGCAGGAGGCGGTCCTTAAGTGGAAGGCTAAAGACTCGGAACCCGGGTGGAATTGAACATGACCAGTAGGGGCACGGACAACTCAGTGGTAAAGGGGATCGTTTGAAAGGCAAGTCTGTCATAAAGTGCTATGAGTGCAGATTGTGGCTAACAGTTCCCGGGGGGGGGTATTTTTAAAGACACTTGTGGACTTTAATTCTGTTTTAAAGTGTTACTAAACTCAGAACCCTGCATTCGCTATATCTGGTCTCCCCACAGAACATAAAAATGCTTTTATTTTAGCAAATATAAGCTGCTAAATCAGGGCTCGACAAAATCCGGGCGCCCAGTCGCAACTGTGACAAGAAATTGTGACCTGGCGCCCACGCCCACCGGTAATTGAGGCCGCGGCTTTGCGGCCTTTACAGAAGTAAGATTAGGCTGGTGGGGGCGCACGGAGACACAGAATCCTGTGTCTCCATGCGCCCCCACGTCCCCTGCCGCATGATCGCGCCGGGCCCGTGCCTGCCGGTAATTGAGGCCGCGGCTTTACGGCCTTCTGCAGGCCTAAGCTTCCTTCTGTGAGCTGGCACCATCTTGTGGTGGCCGTTGGAATTACAAGTAAAACAGCAGTTGTAAGGTGCCATCTCCTTCCCTCTAATTAGAACCCCCAAACATTATATAATTTTTTTTAACCAAACACCCAATAAAATGGCGTCCGTTGCAATACTTTCTGTCACACCGTATTTGCGCAGCGGGTCTTACAAGCACACTTTTTTTTAATTAAAAAATAAGACAACAGTAAAGTTAGCCCAAAAAGTTAGCCATAAAGTTTCATATTGTGAAAGATAATGTTACGCAGAGTAAATTGATACCCAAGATGTCACACTTTAAAATTGCGTCCGCTCGTGAAATGGCGACAAACTTTTACCCTTTAATATCTCCATAGGCGACATTTAAAAAATTCTACAAGTTGCATGTTTAGAGTTAGAGAGGAGGTCTAGAGGTAGAATTATTGCTCTGGCTCTGCCAATCGCGGCAATATCTCACATGTGTGTTTTGAATACCGTTTACATATGCGGGCGCTACTCACGTATGCGTTTGCTTCTGCGATCGCTTGGCAGGACGGATCGCATTTTCTGACTCCTAACTTTTTTTAGCTGGCTCCTAGATTCCAAGCAAATTTGTCAAACCCTGTCTAAATAACTTTTCTCATCAGCAGTATATAGCAGTCTTATGACTTTTATTCATGTCTGTTAAAGCTTGTAGGAGGCGTTTTCATTCTCCTCTAACTGTCCTATGTGGTTGCATGACCCCTGGCCCTCTGTCAGGACAATGCTGATCACATGCACCCTCCCAAAGAAAAAATAACTCTCTAGCAATACACACCAAACTGAGCATGTGCAGAGTGCCCCTAGGGCTCTGTACTATCAGGAGATTGATTGGGGATAGTAGAAGAAGGAGGGATCAGAGAAGACAGGATGAAACAGCATGTTTACACAATGCGCAGGAAAAATATTTTTTGTAAACCTGGAAAAAAACGAACTGCAAGACAAAGGCATAGTGAGCTAGTATCCATTGCATACTATCTCATTATGAAATGCTTACCTTATATCAAACCTGTTGCAGCAGCCCCACACACCGATGTGACCGGCGACATGTCTCCCAGAGTTACTTCCGGGTTCGTGGTCTCTGGTGCTGTGATTTGCCGGAGCCGCGATGACGTCACGTGTATCCTGTTGGTACAAGTGGTGTAACAGAGTTTACAACCACTTTAATTGAATGCTGGTACTAATGTCAGAGCTAAGCTTCTGGTTATGATGCGCACATTCACAGCCACTCTTACAAAAGAGTATTCTGTGTATGAGCAACCAATGACTAAGCTCAAGCATTATCAGATGGGCAGGGAAAGCCTCAGGAAATGCAGTTATTAAGTTTTTAGTACCCCAGCATCATTCTGAAGCAAGACATAGTAAAGGTAACCTGAGACACCATATACAGTATAATGGTAATGAAAAAGCGCCTTCTCTACACTCCTAAAAAAAAAAAAAAGTGTATTTATTGCTGTCTGTATACTGGTTGGAGATTTTTTTCACAATGTGGAAGTTTTGGCTGGAGTTCTACTTTTTCCAAGAATAAAACCAGTTTCTACAGCTACAGCGCACGTATGGTGTATGAAAGTGGACTTACAGATGACAAAAGGTAAAACGTGCAATACATAGACAACGTTTTATAAAATTCAGAGGATAATAATAATTATAATAATGATAATAATAAAAATATATAAAATTAATATCACCAGCATTTTTCCAGAGTCAGCCTTTTCCATTCTGGAAATCACCAAGGTTTCGCCGAGTGCCAGTGATCTAGGAAACTCTATCCATTGTGGAAGAGCCTCTAGGAAGATCAGGGCATACTGCCAAAGCAGCATCTTTTTATAACACTGGGCCTAAGTAGGGGACACAACAAAGGACACTGCTAAAAAGGAGTGAGATTTCCCACAGACAGGAAAGTAAAGACTGCATAGCAAATGAGTACTGCCCAGGGAAGCTCCAAAAAATAAAAGTACTACACCAAAAACATAATTTAACACTCAAAACAAACCCTCTTTCTAAGGACCTGTTCACATCACCATGCATTATGGTAATGTATGCCATGCAACATTTTCTATTGTGCACTGCAGCTCACTGCAATACCACAGCCAACTTATTTTATAGTTTTACCACAGCACAAACGACATATTGTGGTATGCTGTGGTGTTTTGTAGCACAGGTGTGTTCTGTAGATGCAATGAGGAGACATTCACAATGAATGGCACCCCAACGCATGGCACCGTGCCTTAACACAACATGATGGAGTAAACAGGCCCTAAACGAAACATCCACAGAAACATTAAAGTTGAACTCCCAGTATGATCTTAATTGCATAATTACATTGATCCAGCTTAGACCAATGTAAGTATGCATATCTCACACCTGATGGACCGCTGCAAGCTAAAAAAATCAATAGTATTAATCAGTGCTACTCGTCCGTGATCTTCAGAGTCCTGTGCCAAGTAGCTACATCACTGCATACTGATCACAGCGGTCGCTTGTCTGGCACTGTCACCATTTACAGACCCCTTTGTATTTTTTTCAAAGAATACAAGGCGTTCTGTGAATGGACAAGGTGGAGAGAAGGGGCAATGATTTTACCATCTACACCTCATCTGAACCTCATTCAATGTCAAAAGACAAGGTATTCTGTGAATGGCAGTGATGCCAAGCGAGCAAGTCCCTGTGGTCAGTGTGCTGCCCCAATATGGGCATAGAATATGAGATGCATTGCCTCAGTTAATATTAGCATTGTTATATAGATTAGAGTTCATATAGTGTGGTTTGCTTAACTATTTTCTCATAGCTAAATCTATGTGTTATCCTATGCTGCCATCTAGTGGCCTTTCTTGCAATGTACATGTTCTCTGTAATTCCTCATTAGTTACCACATTTTCCAGTTTATGTATGCCCCTCCCTATTTCCTGTGGGTAGTACTTCCTGTGTCATTCCCTCAGCTAGCAAGCCACATGTACAAGGACACACATGTATCTGCACGTACTTGGGAAAGGCATCATCTTTTGACCGCACAATACTATTACCATTCATCTGCTGTTCCTGTTATCTGCTGTAACCACCTGAAGTTAAAGAATAAACACCTCTTTTGAATGAATCGGTATTGACGAGTTCAGCTATCTGACAAGGATTGTCCGCAGTGAGTATATCTACTTATACAGGCCAGGCATAGAGGTCTCAGCAAGGGATATATCGCTATCACAACAATCTGAGTCAGAATAGTCAGCATACAGTGGGGAAGCTGCTCAGCACAGAAACCCAGATAATAGCAGTGATCACTGTAGTAGCACTGACTACTACAGTGATTGTCAGCTTCCCCAGTGGCCCACCAAGCATGAAAAATGCATACTTACATTCGTCTAAGTTTGCATTGACCTATTATGGCCATGTAGACAACAATGTCTTTGTGAACAATTTTGAGGATGAATTGCTCCACAGCAATTTACAGGAGGTCAGTGAGAGCTCTTTACATTTTTTGTACAGCTTAGGTGCTATTCCTTAAGAATGTGTAAATATTTGAATGTCCATAGCATGGCTACAGTCACTGATCCCAGAATATTTTTGAAAATTAGAAGTACAGACTTTTGTGACCTTACTAAGTGGCTGCATTCTTGCTTCTGGTCAGTTTCTTGGAAAGTAACACAGGCAGGTTGCCTCTATATATTTAGCCTTTTTTCTTTCTTTCTTTAAATAACCATGCAGGCCAAAGAACAGATTCACTTAAAGCCGCCCTCCCTGTTAGAATTTAAGTGAACGTGGGTCTAAGTGGCCAATCGTGCATGTACCAGAACATGTGGGTGAGGCAAGAGTCCTCTGCCCTGTGGATATCGACTTGGAGCTTACACATTGTCGGGGAAATAGCCAAGTTATTGGCATTCCTGCCAGTGACCATCATGGCCAAAACAGACTTATTCCTATACGCATGCGTGCACACCGGACGGCGCGCACAGACACACACAGGCGCAGACGCACGCCGTGCCTGTGTGGGCTCACCCCCGGCCTGTTCCTGTAAAATTCCCTTGGACCGATTCCTGTGTATGACCCCTGGCCTGGCTCCAGACTCCGTTGTTGGTTTACCTACGGTACCGCACCAGAACCCTTCCTTGCACGGCTACCAAGTCCGCTTTTCCAGCGCACCCCAGCTACCTTCTGCCTGCATCTACCCAGCCAGCAGCAGTACCGGCACCTGTCTGTGCACCTTTGGGCCCCGCACTCCCTGTCTCATCCCCAGGGGTGCGGTGCACTTGGCGGCAAGGGGGCGCCCTCTCAACAATCAAACAAACGTAGCATAGGGGAGCAAAGAGTAGGCAACTACAAGCAGCTCCGGAGAGTTTTAGGTTAAGCTGCTGATTTTCCCTGCACAGGCAAAGCACGGGTTCACTGTTTAGCTATCAAAAAGTATAATACCAATCTAGCAACAAACAAATCAACTTTGCCTAAAGAATTTATCACCCATATCACTGCATTATGTTTCTGCGGGTTCTTGAAGCATCCAACGTAGGAACGGAGTCTCTGGCATATTTAAATATTCTTAGCTTAAAGCGGAGTTCAACCCAAAAATTTAACTTCCGCTTATCCCACTCCTCACCCCCTTACATGCCACATTTGGCAAGTAATTTTTTTTTTGGGGGGGGGGGGGGGGGGGAGTGGGGGCTTCAGGAGGAGTGGGACTTCCTGTCCCACTTCCTCCTTTCGCCGAGGGGCTGGTTAGGCGATTAAGCTTAATCGCCTACAGCAGCCCCTCCCTGTAGGCGATCGCCTGGGACACATGACAGGTCTCATGCGATCGCCTCTCCAATCAGCGGCGAGCCGCGCCGCACGCATGCGCAGTGCCGCTCGCGCATGCGCAGTGGGTGGTGCACGGCCGTGAAGCCGAAGGCTGTCACGGCCGGGTGCCCACAGTTACGATGAGGACGCCGGTTGGGGAGGGGGGGGGGAAGAGGAGCCCCGGCCGGCGCGTCGCTGGAACAGGTAAGTGATTGTTTATTAAAAGCCAGCAGCTACACTTTTTGTAGCTGCTGACTTTTAATAAACATAAAACAAGGCTGGAACACCCTTTAAGAGAAATTGGGTGCAGAAACATTTGTGCCTGAATTCGCAGTCTAGGCATCTGCAACAAGCACTTCTGACAGTTTTCATGGTGTCTGACAAAATGGCACTGAGTAGAGCCAAGGAAGCACCATAAGCTTAGCCTAGCAATTCATAATAGCGCAGAGATGAGAGCCCTTCTTGCCCAATGCCCACATCTCACACTGGTCCTGCCATGCTCTCACAATCCTTTTAGTCATGCTTGTGCCCGTTGGAGCGGTCAGCTCCTCATCCATGCTGACAGGTCAGGCAGAAAATTATATTTCCCAGAGAGGAGGACAGCAATGACTGAGCCTGTATTTTATGAGCTCATTACCTCCCTTCGCTGTTCCACTTCCACTTTCCAGTAAATACAACCCCAATCCCAGCATCCGATAACAATAAACCGCACACCAACAAATCATTCTCACACAGAGAACTCAGCGCCTCCAAGGTCAAAACAAATAGAAGGTGTGAGACCTGAAATTATAACAAACGGTGATTCCCTACCACAAACAAGTGCTGTCTGACTTTAAACATCACCATACACCCGAAAATAGGGAGTTAGTCACTGTGTGTCATTCATTAACTGCAGGAAAAAAAGTTTTTCTTAAAATGCTGCTTCTCTGGCTGCCATAATGATCCAATGGCTTCAATTTTTAGTCACTGATTTAAAACAAGTATGCAGCTAAGGACTCATTTGCAGAAGTCAGTCAGTAATGTCAGCCCCTATATTTATCTTCTTATAGGTTTACTTTAGAGAAATGTTCTTTTATTGTGCATTTGTGAGCCCAAGGTAGTTGTAAACCTCAGACACAAAATATGAGTTAGGCCGCGTACACACGTACGAGAACCTCGTTGGGCTAAACCCATCGTTCCGCCTGACGAGGTTCTCGGCCGGCCGTCAAGTTCGTCGACCAGGCTGTCGAAAAAGGCGTCGAGCCATTAGTCCCGATGGCCCCGTCGAGGAAATAGAGTACCTGCTCTCTATTTTGGCTCGACGCCTCGCTCGTCAGTTTGCTCGGCGAAAACGTACACACGATCGAGCTTCTCGGCAGAATATGGATCCCAGCGAGCTTCTCGCTGGATTCTGCCGAGAAGCTCGGTCGTGTGTACGGGGCCTAAAGCATATCCCTCTACAGTGTGTACTTGTCTCAGTTAAGAGCACTAAGACCAAGTTCACAGTTGTGCGATGCCAGACATTGCATATGATTCACAACGCATTGCTGTGCAGATCACATGCGATGTCTGTGCGATGCAAATTCAGCCATACAGTTTGCATGGATGAACGTGCATCGCATTCACACCAAAATGGTGCAGGACCCTTTTTTTGATTCGCACTGGAATTGTATTGCATGGGTGTTCACACCCATGCAATACGATACCTGCACCATTTCACAGTCCGCACTGCAATCTGCGAACCAATCTGGGGGTGTCATTAACTTTGTATTGCAAAGTGCAGTGTGAACCACTGGCGATTCAGGTGTGGTTTATTCCTCTGCTATCAGCACGAGTCACTTCTGACAAAGTTTTCCCGATACCAAGAGAAAAATGGTGACAGGGGAGGGACCTCCAACTGATTGACAGTCTTAGCTCAATTTCTGTGTGATGTGTGAAGAGGTGTGTGTTCCTTCCCTCCAATCAGCCATCAGAACTCTCCTCACTGAGCTCTGCAGAGTATAACTTCAGCTCCTGCCCTCTTTTTACTGACAACTCAGACAATATTTAGAAATTCAGCACTTTGGATGGATGTAGAGAATTGAACACTGCAGATAAACAGGTGCAACCTATGTAAGAGGATTTGTTTCATTTCTGTGCATAACCTGAGGCCAGTCACTTCACTGGGTATATGTAAGAGTTTACAACCACTTACACTTGCAAAATTATTAATCATCTCAGTGGCCCAAATTCAAGGATACAACTCTTTTCTCCATGATCCTTACTCCACTCCTAGCCTGCTCTCTGGAAACTGGGGAGATAGAAACAAGGCACAGTGAAAAATATCCTGCCTAACACGGACCTTCATATTCCAAGTACATGCATTGGCAGCAAGCAAAACAGGACAGAACCATACACTGAGTTTTGGACAGAGAGGTGATGGTCTAAATTTTACAGGGGTGTTTTACAATTTCATTAGGGGCAGCATGAGCAGTATGGTTGCCCTCAAAGGGCCAGTTGGATCTGGGGTGAGCTACGTACAGGGTTCAGGAGTGCATTATCTGCTACGTACAGGGTGCAGCGTTCAGAAATGCACTACTTACAGAGTGCAGGGTCCAGGGGTGCGTTATGTTCAAAATGCAACATTCAGGTGTGTGTTGTGTACAGAGTGCAGGGTTTAGGGGTGCACTATGCACAGTTTGCTACCCCAACCTCCCACGCAAAGCTTCCTCACATCTTTTACCTACCTAAGCAGGGTCTAGTACCTTCCTGTATAGGCGGCTCTACTACCTGTATATTTGGCTCTAGCACCCCCCTGTATAGGCGGCTCTGCCTCACCTTGCAGGGAGATCATCATCTCTCTCCGATTATGGAGATCTATCCCTGCCGTGCCTCACTGTGAGTACGTGCGGGAATCTATTAGATCTGGGAGCTGCCGAGGGCAAAGCTGTCCCTCATAAACACAGAAAGCTTCTGTGTTTAGAAGTGTCAGTGGGAGAGCCGGAGGTGGGTTGAATGGAGTTAAAAATTGGAAAAAGAAAAAAGTTTATATGTTTCTGTTACAAAACATTGAAAATAATTACGGTAAGTTTTCTGCTTCACTGATGAGCACTGATGAGGCACCGATAGGCGGCACTGATGGGCACAGATAGGTGGTAATGATATGCAGCACTGATGGGCACTCATAGATGGCACCGTTAGGCAGCACTGATCAGAAGACACTGGCAGGCATCGCTGATGTGCCATTCCTAATGGGCACCGATTGGCATACCTGGTGGTCATGGTTGGGCATCCTCAATGAGTCTGCACTGATAATTAATATGCTGATTATCAGCGCAGACCCCCTTGTCAGTGCGAAAAGAGGAAAAGCCGATAAACTTCTCTTCCCATTTACACTGTGATCAGTTGTGTAACACGTTGAGCCCTCTCCTGAAGAAGGCACATGTACAGTCATTCCAGTGAACATGTAAATGATTCAGAGAAGTGTTGGAAGAAAGTGCTGTGGTCAGCCGAGACTAAAATTGAGCTCTTTGGCATTAAATCAATTTGCCGTGTGTGGAGGAAGTAAAATGTCGACTATGATCCCAAGAACACCACCCCTACAGCCAAGCACGGAGGTGGAAACATAATGCTTTGGGGCCGTTTCTCTACTAAAGGTACAGACCGACTTTGTCGCATGTATTGTAAAATCTTGGGTAAGAACCTTCTTCCCTCACCTAGAACACTTAAGATGGGTCCTCCAGCATGACAATGACTCAAGAGGCTGCGTGTCACATGAGCACTGATTGGTGCTCTGAAAACAGGTATATAACTGCATTTTTTCTATAAGGCACAGACACAGGAGCATATTACATTAAAGCGGATGTTTGCCGCCTCCCCCCTACACAAAATTTAAAGTCAGCAGCTACAAATACTGCAGCTTCTGACTATTAATATATGGACACTTACCTGTCCAGGAAGCCCATGATGTCCGCACCCCAGCCGTCGGGGTGCAGCTAACACCATTCCTGGTAAGGAAACCGGGCAGTGAAGCCTTTCTGCTTCACAGCCGGTTCCCTACTGCGCATGCGTGAAAAGCGCGCTACGCCAATTGGCCCGGTGGACGACGGGGGCCGAAAACAGGTCGTCTTTCCCCTTTCAGGGGGGAGTGAGGAGACGAATAAGCAGAAGTTCCACTTTTGGGTGGAACACCGCTTTAATAAAAAACAGGGGAATCTATAAAAAATTGTACAGTAATTTCAACAGCATGAGGAGAGGGAACGGGCACTGACACGGAGCTGAGGAGCAGGGCAAGGAGGGGAGTGGAGAGAGGACAGACAAAAGCACAGAGGAGGTCAGAGGAGAGAGCGGATGATGGAGGCCTGTAAACTGACCATGGTGTCAGCAGCCATGATTAACCGTGGTTAGTTTACAAAGGGGAGGGCAGAACCAGGTAGGAATCAGCCAGGTATTTCAGGTGTTACAGGGGGCCAAATGACACAGCACAAGCACTGTGCTGTATTACCGGTACATGCTTTAACTGCTTGTGATTTTTTTTTAACCAAAAATATGTAGAAGAATACATATCGGTCTAAACTGAGGAAAAAAAAATGTTTTTTTATATATATTTTTTGGGGATATTCATTATAGCAAAATGTAAAAAATATTGGCCCAGATTCACGTACATCTGCGCATTATTGGACCGGCGTAGCGCACCGCCTTTACGTTAGACTTGCGCAATTTTGCCGCGTAATCACCCTATTCTCGTAGCTTTTGCGCAGGAAATTGCGCATACGTAACGTTTTTCCAGAGGCGTAAGGAGGAGTAATACAAATTGGGAAGGACGTTGGGCGTGTTACATTGAAATGAGCCGTGACCCCATGCAAATGAAGGGCCGGCCGGCTCGCGCATGCGCGCTTGAAGGAGACCATGGTCAGCTCCGCTGTGCGCATGCTCACAACTCGGGAGCGGCGCAATCATGGAAATGGACTAGGGCAACTTTGTGAACTACGCAGACAGCATAAATAGACAGACACAAATGCACTTCCTTTGCAAAAGTACATCCCTTTGTATCCCTCCCTCTACAGCAAGGTGCTTTTGTTTGTTTGTGACGTGTCTTTGAGATATTTAGGGACTGTTTTGCAGAGTGATTTTTGTCTTTTATGTGTTTTCTTTGTTGTTATTTTGTTTAAATTATATTTTTGCTGGGCATTTTTTTTTTTTGCTCGTCATTTATTTAATTTTTTTGGTTCTGTTTGTGTATGATTTTGGAATGTGGGGGTGATATTCCTGCGGGAAAAGGGGTGTCACCCTCATTTGTGGTGGAGAAGTGATCCCCAGGTCTGTGTGAATGGTGTATGAATGTACAGTGACATAATTGGAGCCGTGGCATGGCGTTGCAGCTCACAAGTCCTGCATGGTGGACTGGTGCCAATCCAATGTGATGACGATGTGGTGTGTGTGTGCTAGGGACCACAGTGGTGTGCATGCATGCATTCTCATTGTGCCATGATTAATGTGTGTGTTTAACGTGCAAAGATGCATAATGTGAGCTGGCATGAGATGGGGTCATGAGATGGGGTACCAGTGCATATGCAGAGTCACCTTGAAGGGAAAAGACAGGAGGATGTTAGTCATGCATGTGCCACTTGTGAGGTGTGCATCACGGGAGGGGATAGTCATGCCTGCCACCCATGTCACTCACCAACCAGCCAGCTGTCCCCATACATGTTCTGTTCGAAATCTGTGGGGATGGGGCTCTGATTGTATATGTAGCTGTCATGGGTGTCATGGGTGGTGCCATGTGTTGGGCTGCTGATGTCCTCCTGCAAGGTTGTGGTAATTCCAGGATGGCATGAGGGGTGAATCTGAAGATGCGAGACACCTCAGAATCACTCATGCCAAAGATGTCTATGCGTGTGTGATATATCAAGTGAAGAGTGAGGGGCTTGTATCAGATAAGAATATTGTATTAGATTAGATTAAATTGTAAATTTTATATAAGCAAATAAAAAAATTAAAAAAAACATCTCCCGTGCCCTCCTTAGTGCCATCCTCCGTGCCCTCCTCCTTCTTTGTTCATCTAAAGTCAGTAGTATAGCTATGTGCGACGATGCCCCTGGCATGTTGGCATACAGATTGTTGAGCAACACGTGTGACTGCTGAACTCCTCACTAACAGTGTTGCTTTATCTGACAAGTAGACTTTTTTTCTTTTTTTAGACCAGCTTTTATCAGCTCTAATTTTAGACAGGACATTTTGCTGTTGCGCACACTGCATCGCCTGCGCTGCCCCAACGTTGTTTTGTGGATCCCCGTAAGTCCCTCATTAGCATATTTGACTAGCAAATCAATGGTGTGTCTATCGCACTTTTGCGCGGACGGATGCGCCAGTCTAACGAAATTACGCGGAACAAAAAAAAAGACGATTTTTTTGCGTATCTCGTTCTGGGGATGCCGCGCAACGAAACGCACGCGCACATTTACACTTACGCACGCGCATCTCCTGTTGCGCAGGCGTAATCGCTCTGTGAATCTGGGCCATTGTTTTTTTTTTCAAAATAGTCGCTCTATTTTTGTTTATAGCGCAAAAAATAAAAACCGCAGAGATGATCAAATACCACCAAAAGAAAGCTCTATTTGTGGGAAAAAAAGGATGCCAATTTTGTTTGGGAGCCGCGCAATTGTCAGTTAAAGCGACGCAGTGCCGAATCACAAAAAGTGCTCTGGTCATTGGGCAGCAATATGGTCTGGGGGTTAAGTGGTTAAAGGAACAGGATCTCTTCTAACACTTTAAGGATTTAACGAAGATCTGTAAAGAAGAGTGTAACAAAATTCTTCCTAAGATGTGTGTAAACCTGGTAAACAACTACATGAATCATCATACCTCTGTGCTTGCCAACAAGGATTTTTCCATCAACTACTTTTGCTTGGGAATAAAATACTTATTTTACTCAACTTTAACTCAATTCATAACATATGTATGTGTTTTTTTCTAGATTTTTGGTTATTTTGTCTATATCATTTAACCACTTACCAAATTACGGCAACAAGCTGGTTCCTTAACTCTGGGAGGACGTCTATTGACGTCCTTCCAGAATCATGCTCCCGTGCCCCCCTTGGGGCGCACACACGGGAATGTCCGTCATGGATCGCGGTAAATTACCGCTGATAGCGGCCGTTTACCACATGATCGCTCCGTCCAATGACGGAGCGATCACATGTAAACAAACCGGCGTCATTCGATGACGCTGGTTCCTCCTCCTCTCTCTGTACCGATCGGTACAGTGCGAGAGAGGGGGATCGGGTGGCAGCAGCGCTGTGGCTGGATCTGTGACTATTGCAGTCACAGATCCAGCCATCCCTGCAACCCCCGCCCCAATACTCTGCAACACCCCTACCCCTGTGCCAATGTTCTGCATCACCCCTACCCCTGTGCCAATGCTCTGCATCACCCCTACCCCTGTGCCAATGCTCTGCTGCAATACCCCCTGCGCCAATACTCTGCAACAGCAATACCCCCTGCGCCAATACTCTGCAGCAATACCCGGAAAATACTCTGGGGGAAAAAAATGCGTTTTAACCCCTTCCCGCCTGCCGTCATATGACGTCCCTGAATTTGTGCAGGGATATCTGAATGATGCCTGTGGCTGCAGTTCAGATATCATCTTTTTCAGCCGGCAATTCCCTACACCATAAGAATGATCATGGCAGCTGTTCCACCTCTTCATCGTTCTTACGGGAGGCGAAAGGGGACATCCCCCCTCCCTTCGCCCTCCGGTGCTTCTTCCGACTCACCGCTACGATCAAAGCCAGGATTTTTTTCCCAGGCTTCCCAGCCTAGAGATGAGATGTGGGGTCTTATTGACCCCATATCTCACTGTAAAGAGGACCTGTCATGCTATATTCCTATTACAAGGGATGTTTACATTCCTTGTAATAGGAATAAAAGTGATCAAAACATTTAGTTTTGGGGAAAACGTGTCAAACTAAAATAAAATAAAATTAAAGTGTCCCTGTTCCCGTGTGCTCATATACAGAAGCGACCGCACACGCAAGTCCCGCCCACATATGAAAACGGTGTTCAAACCACACCTGAGGTATCGCTGCCAACATTAGAGCAAGAGCAATAATTTTGGCCCTAGACCTCTTCTCCAACTAAAAAGATGTAACCAGTAAAAATATTTAAAGTGTTGCCTATGGGGATTTTTAAGTAACGAAGTTTGGCGCCATTCCACGAGTGTGTGCAATTTTGATGGGTGACATGTCGGGTATCCATTTACTCAGTGTAACTTCATCTTTCATATTATGCAAAAACATTGAGCTAACTTTAATGTTTTTTTTTTTTTTAAAGCACAAAACTTGTTTTATTTCCAAAAAAACGCTTTCGGAAAATTGCTGTGCAAATACCATGCGCGATAAAAAGTTGTAACAACCGCCATTGTATTCTCTAAGGTCTTTGCTAAAAAAACATATATAATGTTTTGGGGGTTCTATGTAATTTTCTAGAAAATAAATGATGATTTTTACATGTAGGAGAGAAATGTCAGAATTGGTTTGGGTGTTCCAGAACGCCTGATGGTGCTCCCTGCATGTTGGGCCTCTGCATGTGGCCACGCTGTGTAAAAGTATCACACATGTGGTATCGCCATACTCAGGAAGGAATAGCAGAATGTGTTTTGGGGTGTATTTTGTGGTATGCATATGCTGTGTGTGAGAAATAACCTGCTAATATGAAAATTTTGTGAAAAAAATAAATTAAAAAAAATCTTGATTTTGCAGAGAATTGTGGGGGAAAAAATGACAACTTCAAAAAACTCACAATGCCCTTTCTAATTACCTTGGAATGTCTTCTTTCCAAAAAGGGGTCATTTGGGGGGTATTTGTACTTTTCTGGCATGTTAGGGTCTCAAGAAATGAGAGTCTGTCAGTACATCAGGTATCCTGTCCCCCCCTCCCCCTCGAAAGGTGCCAATTTTGGCACCAGAGGGGGGGAGAGATCCGATGAGCGGAAGTTCCACTTTAGGGTGGAGCTCCGCTTTAATTTCCATTTAATGCAGTGTGAAGGCAGTCCTAATGCAAGGGAAGGCTTTTACTTTTCCCAGAATTGGGCTTCAACTTAATGGCCCATACACATGATCCGAATATCGGCCGACGGATCGTACGACTTTTTTCGCTTAATAATCGCGAGTAAAATAAAATAGGTTTTTAAACTCACGAAAATTATCGTACGATAGAAAAAAACGATCGGAAGTGATGTCACGTGTTGTAATGTATTTGTATTGTATTGTCGGACGACGGCTGTACTGACTAAACGAAAATCGGACATCGTACGAGAAAAATTTTCGCGCTTGTCCGATCGAATTTAATCGGATAAACGGTCGTGATCGGCTGTCGAAAGTAGTGTACACACGACCCGAAAATCGTACGATCCATCATCGGACGATCGTTTTCGTCCGATATTCGGATCGTGTGTATGGGCCATTAGGGTTGTTTGACAGTTAAGATGAGAATCAAATGTGTAAAAACAGTACCAAAAAGCCTGTGACCGCCCTTCTCAGGGGAGTCAGACAGGCCTGTTAAATAAGGTTAATCGTGCAGTGCAGCTGAGAACATCCTCAGTCTCTCACACCTTTGATGGCTCCAAATCACAGCTCCTCCCAGGAGTGCCACAGGTGTGTGCATATAGTAATGAGATACACACTCAAAGTGGGGGTGAGTATGCCGCAATGGAAAAGAAACAAACAAAAAAAAAAAAAAAAAAAAAGAGTTCCATAGTGCAGGCGTTTTAAAAATTAAAAGAATTTATTAATAGCTGTAAAATACAGACTCTTGCAATCAGCGAGAGATGATAAAAATCTTTGCAAGGAAATAAAGACAAAGTAGCTCCGTTTGGCGTCAGTCCGCCTATGGGGAAGAAAAACCGTGCATGCGCAATGGGTGTCACCCAGATGAGAAACAAGCAGTAGAGCTCAGACACAGAAAATAAAAAAAAGGCCGAAAAATGCTCTCACACGTTTGAGGTTAAAGAAGCTACACTGAGTGAGCAGTACGGACAAATATGGTAACCTTGCAAGATGCACTGTAATTACAGAAACCCCTCAAGAAATCTTGAGTCTTGAAAGAATTTCAAATGCTTCACGTGGAATTTATATTTCTGCACAGCTTCCATTTGCGGTTATCAAACAAAGCTGGTTTGCTGCAAACTTCAAAAGGATTACAGACAGGGAGCAGACTGTGTGTAGGAAAACTAAATTCCCCCACCTTTAAAAAGGGATCCGAAAGGTTTTAATTTAGCTAAGCTTCTGAAACACTTACATATCAATGAAAGCAATGAACTCTTTCATATGAGCTGGCTGTCATCTTTCTCTGTTTTTTTTTTTAAGTGTTCTTTAAATACTCTGATGGTAACAAAGCACACGATCTCTCAGTCCTGGAAACATAGATACAAAATATCAGAGAGAAGGAAAGAAACAATTACAGCAGAGAAAATGTAATTACTGTAGCAAGTAATATTCACTGTTGAGCATATCGCACAGCAAAGCTTTTATGCCTGCCTCCTCGCAGACGCTGGTGATTGAAAGCATAACGCACTCGAATTTGAAGAAAGCAGACATTGGCTTGTTAAAGACAAACTTAATTTTCACTTAAGGGCCTTATACACTAGGAATTAGGCTGTGATTGATGAGATCCCAGCATTTAAGTGCAGGTGAAAGGCACAGTCACGTTAAAAAATAGAGATGAATGAAACAGGAAAGAAGGATTTTAAAGGGTGACAAAAACTGCATATATATATATGCGTTTTCTGTCACCTTTTAAATCCAACTTTTCCATTTCAGTCATGTTTTGATTAATGAGGGATATGGTGCCCATGACTGACACCCAGAAACCCTTCTACTTTAAATAAAAATAAAATAAAAAAATTGAAATACTTATCCTGGTTTGTTAGCTTTGTGGACTGAGGCTTAAAGTGGATGTAAACCCGATTCATGAAATTTGAGCTAGGCACATAGATTTGTAATGTTTTCTTATCTCTCTTCAAAGTCCTGTGTCTTTCTCCTGCTCCCTTCTAATGTTATCAGCATGATAACTTCTGACAAGATCTCTATCAACTGAGATAAACAAGGCTGAATTGTGTGTGAGGGAGGTTGCTATAAATAGATTAGCAGAGAACTGAACTATTCACAGAACAGCTCTGAAAGTCTCTACCTATGTGGAGTGGGGGTGTGTGCCTTTCCTCCAATCAGCTGTCTTGGCTGTATGCCCAGCAATGCTGTATCTTGGCCTAGGCCAACAAGGCCCAGGCCTAGGGCAGCACTTTGCAGGAGGCAGCACCAAAAGAGTCCCTGTCACTTGCGCTACACTTTTAGTGTAGCTTTTAGTGTAGCGCCACTCTTGGGGCGGACTGGGCCGGGAGGCAAATCAGTCTAGTGCCCCCATAAAGTGGCCGCACTACTGCCGGTATAATACTACTGGCAGGGCCACCATCAGGGGTGAGGGACAGCCCATACACATGGAGTAGGCTAGGGCAGCATACCCCAACCAATGGGTTGTTGTGTGTGTGTGGGGGGGGGGGGCTTTGCGTTGCTTCTAGTTTTGACTGTCCTATCATAACAGTGGATCTCCAACCTGAGTTCTCGGCTAGAGAAAGACAGATGCCATGGTCGGGAGGCTAAAAACTAGCAAAACAGGAAGTCAGAGTAAGTCCCTGCAAATTAAAGGGACTCTACTGCCTCCCCCCCCCCCCCCCCAAGGCCCTCAGAACTAGTGTCCCCAATGGAGAATGTCAGGGTGGGTCTTAAATGGGGGTGTGGCCTTGTCAGGAAGGGGTGGGTCATATTTTAATTAGGGGGTGCACGAGTTTAGTCAGGCCTAGGGCAGCACAAAACCTAAATACACCACTGATGCCCAGGCTTTTACTTCCAGTGCTGAACAGGAAAAGAAAAATCTCTAACAGGATGTGAACTTTCTAAAGAATATATAAAGCCGAAGACAGCAAATATACATGTAAAACTTATGTAGGGAGGAGATTTGTTTCATCCCTACATATCATCTGAGGCTGTTCACTTCACTGGGTATTTGTGAGGGTTTACATCCACTTTTGTGCAAAGTCTAATGCCGCGTACACACGATCGAAAATTCAGACAAAAAAACTTGGATTTTTTTTCCAGACTGAATTTTGGCTCAAACTTGTGTTGCATACACACGGTCACACAAATTCCAACCATCAAGAATGCGGAATGACGTACAACACTACAATGAGCCGAGAAAATTTTAGTTCAATGATTCCGAGCATGTGTGTTTTTTTGTGTGTCGGAATTCCATACAGACGATCAGAATTTCCGACAAGAACTTTTCCCATCTGAAAATTTGAGAACCAGCTCTCAAATTTTTGCTGTCGGAAATGGGGCCTACACATGTTTGGAATTTCCGACCAAAAGCCCACATTGAACTTTTCTTGTCGGAAATTTTGATCGTGTGTACGTGGCATTACAGTTTGTTTTCTTTAGAAAGCAGCCACAGCCTGAGTGGAAAAGCATGCTATCTGCCAGCATCTGCAGAGAAAGAGCCCTTGCTTTTTTGTAGAAGCAGAGGTTTTTCTGCAGAGGTCCAATCACACTACCTGCTAAGTCTAGATTGGGGTCGGCAACCTGTCAATCGCATTCTGAAAGAAAAGAGGGGCGCACCAGCCTAGTGCGTTACCGTTATATCAGTTTAATAAAATACAAATGTTTAAAAAAACATACTCAAAGAAAGAATCATAATAGGCTTAATCGACAAACGCTGTAGTGGATACCCTCCAACCACACTCCAACGGGGGGATTGAGAGTGGATCACTGCCGGCTGATGCGTTTCGAGGCACCAAACAAACACCTCTTCATCAGAGCCCAGCAGTGTAATCCACTCTTATATACATATGATCACTTATGAGCATGCTCAGATCAAGGCAAGCCGCGGAGAACCTCCCAGAGACCATCCAGACTCCCCCCACCTGAGTAGGAGGTTCTAAATGCCCCACATGAATCATAATCACAATAACAATAATAGTAGTAAAAAAAGGGTTTATAAAAAATATAGTATTAAACTAGATTAACCACTTGCCTACTGTGTACCTACACCCTCTTCCTGCCCAAACAAAATTGACGTCCTTTTTTTCTCACAAATAGAGCTTTCTTGTGGTGGTATTTGATCGCCTCTGCGGTTTTCATTTTTTGGGCTATAAACAAAAAAAGAGCATACATTTTGAAAAAAAAAACAATATTTTTTGCTTTTTGCTATAATAAATATCATATTAAAAAAAAAAAAAAAAATTAATCTCAGTTTCTTCTACATATTTTTGGTAAAAAAAAAAAAAAAAAAAAATCGCAATAACCGTATAGTGACTGGTTTGCGCAAAAGTTATATTGCCTACAAAATAGGGGACATAATTATGTTTTTTTTTTTTTCGGGACTGCGACATTATAGCGGACACATCGGACACTTGACAAATTTTTGGGACCATTCACATTTATACAGTGAACAGTGCTATAAATATGCATTGATTACTGGATAAATATGACAGGCAAGGAAGGGGTTAAATGTGTAGCCTAGTGAGTGTTCTAACTGTAGGGGGAGGGGGGTGACCGATCTGTGTCCCTATGTACAAGGGACACCGCATCGGTCTCCTCCCTGACAGGACGTGGAGCTCTGTGTTTACACACAGAGCTCCACATCCCTGCTCAGTTACTGGGCAATCGCGGGTGCCCGGCAGCCATCACAGCCGACAGGCACACGCATTGTGTTCCCAGTAACGCGACGGGTGCGCGCGCACATGCCCCCTAGCGGCTTTAAATGACAGGACATCATAGGACGTCATGTCAGAACAATAGGGTATTCCGCCCGCCGTCATTTGACGGCGTGCGGTACCCTAGTGGTTAAAATCGAATGGTATTAAAAATAAAATTTGTTGCCAATGGTTGCAAGGGCCAATCACCCTAACACAATCGCCAAATGAATGTTGTTGTTATGCCGCTAATAAAACAAAATATAGTGGCAACTGATCGGAGATGTGCAGAGGGATACAGCCGTGACAAAACATACAGTTCTTTAGCTAAACTCACAAATTGATTACAGGACGATGAGGAGCAGGCACTGTTCCCCTGAATGTAGACAGCCTCAAATGTATATTCGACCGTACTTGCATGGTATATAGTAGCAGTGATACACTACCATAAAGGGTGGTAGATGGAGTGCAAACAGATCTGTTTGTGCTCCATCTACCACCCTTTATGGTAGCGCATCACTGCTACTATATACCACGCCAGTACGGTCGAATTTGAGGCAGTCTACATTCAGGGGAACAGTGCCTGCTGCGGATCGTCCTGTAACCATCAATTTGTGAGTTTAGCTAAAGAACTGGATGTTTTGTCACGGCTGTATGCCTCTGCACTTCTCCGATCAGTTGCCACTATATTTTGTTTTATTAGCGGCATAACAACAACATTCATTTGGCGATTGTGCTAGGGTGATTTTTTTAATATCATTTGAATTTAATACTATGTTTTTTTTATAAACCCTTTTTTAACTACTTTTTTTACTACTATTATTGTGATTATGATTCATGTGGGGCATTTAGAACCTCCTACTCAGGTGGGAGGAGTCTAGATGGTCTTTGGGAGGTTCTCCGCGGCCTGCCTTGGTCTGAGCATGCTCATGAGTGCTCATATGTATATAAGAGGGGTCTATAGAGGGGACTACACTGCTGGGCTCTGATGAAGAGGTTTAGAGCTGCGCCATAGCACCCGGACTCGGTATAATCCAATAGTCCACAAATCAATGAGATGAATAAACAATCCTCAGCAGAGAATATAGTTAATGAAAGTCTATGCGGTTATCAGCTTGAGATGGGATATAGCCGTCACCAACGTGATTCCAAAGCACACTTCACTCTTCAGTGAGAGCCCACCACCAATGATA
This sequence comes from Rana kukunoris, assembly GCA_029574335.1. NCBI lineage: Eukaryota > Metazoa > Chordata > Amphibia > Anura > Ranidae > Rana > Rana kukunoris. Next base: position 23,291 of record JAJQKJ010002203.1, read on the forward strand.
TTAAGCAGCAGTCGCCTATAACCCAGCCACGGCCTTTGGGGAGAGACCTCACTCCCTGGAACAGCTACTACACCTTGGCTCCAACGAACACCACCACCATACAGTCATACATAAAAAATTATGATAATGGTAGACATAGCGTAATTCCGCAAGGGACTTTAATTAAAACTTTGTGTTGTGTTATGTTGTTCGTTGGAGCCAAGGTGTAGTCACTGTTCCAGGGAGTGAGATCTCTCCCCAAAGGCCGCGGCTGGGTTATAGCCGACTGCTGGTACAGTTGCCCATCTGCTAATATCATTGGTGGTGGGGTCTCACTGAAGAGTGAAGTGTGCTTTGGAATCACGTTGGTGACGGCTATATCCCATCTCAAGCTGATAACCGCATAGACTTTCATTAACTATATTCTCTGCTGAGGATTGTTTATTCATCTCATTGATTTGTGGACTATTGGTTATACCGAGTCCGGGTGCTATGGCGCAGCTCTAAACCCCTCTTTTTCTCTATATTTCTCCCAGTGCATCTGCACAAGAGCTGCATTAATATGCATTAATATTGTCTGATGAAGAGGTGTTTGGTGCCTCAAAACGCGTCAGCCTGCAGTGATCCGCTCTTAATCCCCCTGTTGGAGTGTGGTTGAGGGTATCCACTACAGCGTTTGTCGATAAGCCTATTATGATTCTTTCTTTGCGAGTATGTTTTTTAAACATTTGTATTTTATTAAACTGATATAACGGTAACACACTAGGATGGTGTGCCCCTCTTTTCTTCTTTCTGTGTGCCACTACAATATTCCCCATCCATGAAGGGCAGCAAGGCCGGTGTTATCACTGTCGGTATTTCTTCCATGGATCAAACCTGCCCCAAAGCACCAACCCCCCATGTAGAGGGAATGCGGCCTGGTACAGCTCAGGAGGGGGGCGCTTGCTTGTCCCCACTCCTTTCCTGACGGGTTGGGTGGCGTGCTCGGATAAGGGTCTGGTATGGATTTTGGGTGATTTTTTAGGTTCTCCTTACAATCCATACCAGACCCAAGCGCCTGGTATGCTCCTGGAGGGGAACCCATGTCGGTTTTTTATTTAAAATTTGCCATAGAGTTCCCCCTCATGATTCATACCAAACACAGTGTCTGGAATTGGCAGGAATCCAAGTTGGATCCCCGTCACTTCTTAGTTGGACACATGTTCTTTTTCCCTTCCCGGCGAGTCAGCTCAGGGCTAGCTCCCGCGACGGGGCTCGTAGGTGGTCAATCTCGCTGAAAAATGCAGCGAGATTGACGCAATATCGTGGTCACCTACTGTACATGGGTACAGACTATACGTTGGCACGTTTCGGTTAAGAAGCCTTTATCAAAAAGCATACATGTTTGTTTTAAAAACGGATATTTATAAACAAGGCAAGCCCTCCAAATGGGGCGGGTGCATCCTGATTAGAAATAGAATCAATTAAAAACACATGGCGAAAGAAGAAAGACACAGCAGGCATATAAAGGGCATATCACAAACAAATAAAACATGTTCTGCCAGTACTTCAACAATTATTTCAAAACAATGTAGTTCTGTTAAGAAAAGATTTATGTCCATCCTATCATTCAAGCCAGTTTTTTTTTTTTTTTAGTATTGAGGGTATGGATCCACCACACTTCACGTTTAAGCAAGTATCACCTCTTGGGAGTTTTTTTTAACCTGTCCTGCACAAAAAAAAAAAAACTGCGCTGAAGCCGGTCCTGTAGTTCACAAGCTCTGCTTCTGCCCTGAGCATCCGCATCTTTTAAGTGCATTCCACCTTTCAGTTACCTTTCACAGGTTCCTGCAACCTCCTCCGACACTCCGAGTGCATCAGAATGCTCCTCTAGCGCCATCTCCCAGTAAGTAGAGCGCAAGAGGTGTGCACACGTTCCTAAAGAGCCCAACACAGAGCCAGCCGGGCTGCTCTTCCCCTTCTAATACCGGTCACTCTACAGGCGCCACAAGCTCTTCCTACTGCCTTCCCACCAACTGCTGCTCGGGGATGTCCAAGAGCAGGCTGTCAGTGCCACAAAAAGGGGCAGAGGACACTGCTATGGGGGGGGGGGGGTGTATAAGTATAATTGTAAATATAATAATATATATATATATATATATATATATATATATATATATATATATATATATATATATAAACTGCTTACACCAGGGCTTTCACACTGGAGTGGTGCACTAGGACGGTTAAAAAAAAAAAAAAAAGTCCTGCTAGCAGCATCTTTGGAACGGTGTGTATACCGCTCCTGCCCATTGAAATGAATGGGCACTGCGGCTATACCGCTGGCAAAGAGCTGCTGCAGTGGCACTTTGCAGGCGGTTAAACCTTTTTCGGCTGCTTTTCGGTTGGGTTAAAAGCGCCCCAAAAACCCCCACAAATACGACGGTAAAGCGCCGCTAAAAATAGCGGAGCTTTACCACCGACGCCCCAGTGTGAAAGGGGCCTAAAAAGGACGCCGATCCCCGGTGAACTTTGATCTCTTTTATGCTGTTCAGGTAGATCTCCACTTCTCAATGGTTCAGAAGGGGTTGTGAGACCACTGCTTCTACACAGAGAGCAAGGTTGTTTCTGATGCACTCTAGTGAATAATGTACTGTACCTTTATAAAGTCTACTATTCTCCAGCGGCAGCAATCAAACTTCCCACTCAAATACTGACTTTCAAAGGTTGGGAATTGCATAGTCCTGGGCAGTGGGCATGCTCTGCCTACTAGAGAAAACAAACACTGCACTGAGAAATTGGGGAAGGGGTATGCAGGCACCATCCCTGGAAGTTTACTTTTTTCTAGGGGGCTTCCAGTGACCAGTATGAGAGAGAGAGAGCGATAACACTACATTTAAAACACATGCTCCCCAGTCACACCTGAGACCTTGCAACACTAACGAGTCACATGACACCGGGGAGGGAAAATGGCTAATGAGACCCAATTTGAACATTTTCACTTTTGTTGCCAGTGGTTTAGATAATTAATGGTTGTGTGTCGAGTTATTTTGAGGGGACAGCAAATTTACACTGTTATACAAGCTGGACACTCACTACTTTACATTGTAGCAAAGTGTAATTTCTTCAGTGTTGTCACATGAAAAGATATAATAAAATATTTACATATTTTGTGAGATACTATAGCTGTCACACAAACCAGCTTTTTCCCAGCCTGTCTGCAGGGAAACATAAGGAAGAGGAGCTTCTAGTCCGCTGCTGCTGGTCACATGTTCAAAATTACAAAAAAAACTGCCTATGGGATCCAAAGGCAAAATATTATAAACTAAATTGACATACAAATATATATTTAAAATTAAATCTTTATTATTTTGTGGAAATAACATGGTATGGGCAGATTTATGCCAGTCACAGGTGCATGCCCCTCCAGCCTGTGTTTTAAAAGAAGAGTGAGGCAAAGCCTCCATCAATCTACATGTAATATCCCACCCCCATTGTGTTTGGCTGGTTATTGGGCATGAGAGAAGAGGAGGGAGGGAGGGGGCTGTGATGTAACACTGTATACGCCCACATTTGTGAGTCTTTAGTCACATTGGCTGCTCAGATGTGATAGGGGGGAAATGCTTATGGCCCATACACACGATCCGAATATCAGCCGATGGATCGTACGACTTTTTTCGCTTAATAATCGCAAGTAAAATAAAATAGGTTATTAAACTCACGAAAATTCTCGCACGACAGAAAAAAAAGATTGGAAGTGATGTCACGTGTTGTAATGTATTTGTATTGTATTGTTGGACGACGGCTGTACTGACTAAACGAAAATCGTACGATCTGACATCGTACGAGGAAAATTTTCGCGCATGTCCGATCGAAAAATATCGGATGAACGGTCGTGATCGGCTCTCGAAAGTAGTGTTGAGTTGAGTTGAGTTGAGGTGCACTTTCTATAGCGTGGTCAATTACCCCGGAGGATCCCGACACGCTGGGTTAGTGTACACACGATCCGAAAATCGTACGATCCATCATCGGACGATCGTTTTCGTCCGATATTCGGATCGTGTGTATGGGCCATTAGGGTAGGGTAGAAAATACACTGAAAACTTAGCATGTGCAGAGTTTCCATTACAGCTGCAAAATCACTAGCTGAATTGGGGACATTAATAGAAGATGGAGATACGTTGGTCCCAGCTCTCTGCAGGTCATTCACTAGGTCCCCCCGTGTGGTTCTGGGATTTTCGCTCACCATTCTTGTGATCATTTTGACCCCAAGGGGTGAGACCTTGCGTGGAGCCCCAGATCGAGGGAGATTATCCGTGGTCTTGTATGTCTTCCATTTTCAAATTATTGCTCCCACAGTTGATTTCTTCACACCAAGCTGCTTGCCTATTGCAGATTCAGTCTTCCCAGCCTGGTGCAGTTCTACAAGTGTGTTTCTGGTGTCCTTCGACAGCTTTTTGGTCTTCACCATAGTGGAGTTTGGAGTGTGACCGTTTGAGGTTGTGGACAGGTGTCTTTTTATACTGATAACAAGTTCAAACAGGTGCCATTAATACAGGTAATGAGTGGAGGACAGAGGAGCCTCTTAACTGCTTGCCGACCAGCCGCTGCAGTTATACGGCGGCAGGTCGGCTCTGCTGGGCGAGATCACATAGCTATACGTCATCTCGCCGAGCAGCCAGTAGGGGCCTGACGCGCGTGCCTGGCGGACACGATCACCGCCGGGCACCCGCGATCGCTCGTTACAGAGCCAAAACCCGGGACTGTGTGTGGAAACACACAGCTCCCGGTCCTGTCAGGGGGGGAAATGACCTATCGTCTGTTCATACAATGTAGGGTTGTCCCGATACCGATACTAGTATCGGTATCGGGACCGATACCGAGTATTTGCGGGAGTACTTGTACTCCCGCAAATACCCCGATACCCAAATAGAATATTCCCCCCCCCCCCCCCCCCGCCGCCAATGCCGCATAAGCGAATCCAACCCCGCCGCCGTATATACAAAGCTGTCGCCGCGAACATTATAGGCACCTTTGAATAGCTGTTTTCCCGCTGCGCGTGTATAGACACTCCCCCTTGCTCGGTAAGTCCAATCCCGAGCAAGAGGGAGTGTCCTTAACATGGCGCGCGGCAGGAAAAATAGCTATTGAAAGGCACAGCGGCGGCTTTGTATATACGGCCGTGGCGGCTTTGTATATACGACGGCGGCGGCCGCTTCATCATCAGGTAGGGGGGGCATGGCAATATGTGGGGGACATACATGGCTGCAATATGTGGGACATGACATGGCTGCATATGTGGGGGACATACATGGCTGCATAAGTGGGACATACATGGCTGCAATGTGTGGGACATTACATGGCTGCATTTGTGGGGGACATACATGGCTGCAATGTGGGGGACATACATGGCTGCAATGTGGGGGACATACATGGCTGCAATGTGTGGGACATACATGGCTGCAATGTGTGGGACATGACATGGCTGCATATGTGTGGGACATGACATGGCTGCATATGTGTGGGACATGACATGGCTGCATATGTGGGGGACATGACATGGCTGCATATGTGGGGGACATGACATGGCTGCATATGTGGGGGACATGACATGGCTGCATATGTGGGGGACATGACATGGCTGCATATGTGGGGGACATGACATGGCTGCATATGTGGGGGACATGACATGGCTGCATATGTGGGGGACATGACATGGCTGCATATGTGGGGGACATGACATGGCTGCATATGTGGGGGACATACATTGCTGCATATGTGGGGGACGTACATTGCTGCATATGTGGGGGACGTACATGGCTGCAATATGTGAGACATGACATGGATGCATATGTGGGGGACATACATGGCTGCAATATGGGGGACATGACATGGCTGCAATATGTGGGACATGACATGGCTGCAATATGTGGGACATGACATGGCTGCAATATGTGGGACATGACATGGCTGCAATATGTGGGACATGACATGGCTGCAATATGTGGGACATGACATGGCTGCAATATGTGGGACATGACATGGCTGCAATATGTGGGACATGACATGGCTGCATATGTGGGGGACATGGCTGCACTATGGGGGACATACATGGCTGCACTATGTGGGGGACATACATGGCTGCATATGTGGGGGACATACATGGCTGCAATGTGGGGGACATACATGGCTGCAATGTGGGGGACATACATGGCTGCAATGTGGGGGACATACATGGCTGCAATGTGGGGGACATGACATGGCTGCATATGTGTGGGACATGACATGGCTGCATATGTGTGGGACATGACATGGCTGCATATGTGGGGGACATGACATGGCTGCATATGTGGGGGACATGACATGGCTGCATATGTGGGGGACATGACATGGCTGCATATGTGGGGGACATGACATGGCTGCATATGTGGGGGACATGACATGGCTGCATATGTGGGGGACATGACATGGCTGCATATGTGGGGGACATGACATGGCTGCATATGTGGGGGACATACATTGCTGCATATGTGGGGGACGTACATTGCTGCATATGTGGGGGACGTACATGGCTGCAATATGTGAGACATGACATGGATGCATATGTGGGGGACATACATGGCTGCAATATGGGGGACATGACATGGCTGCAATATGTGGGACATGACATGGCTGCAATATGTGGGACATGACATGGCTGCAATATGTGGGACATGACATGGCTGCAATATGTGGGACATGACATGGCTGCAATATGTGGGACATGACATGGCTGCAATATGTGGGACATGACATGGCTGCAATATGTGGGACATGACATGGCTGCATATGTGGGGGACATGGCTGCACTATGGGGGACATACATGGCTGCACTATGTGGGGGACATACATGGCTGCATATGTGGGGGACATACATGGCTGCAATGTGGGGGACATACATGGCTGCAATGTGGGGGACATACATGGCTGCAATGTGGGGGACATACATGGCTGCAATGTGGGGGACATACATGGCTGCAATGTGTGGGACATGACATGGCTGCATATGTGTGGGACATGACATGGCTGCATATGTGGGGGACATGACATGGCTGCATATGTGGGGGACATGACATGGCTGCATATGTGGGGGACATGACATGGCTGCATATGTGGGGGACATGACATGGCTGCATATGTGGGGGACATGACATGGCTGCATATGTGGGGGACATGACATGGCTGCATATGTGGGGGACATGACATGGCTGCATATGTGGGGGACATACATTGCTGCATATGTGGGGGACGTACATTGCTGCATATGTGGGGGACGTACATGGCTGCAATATGTGAGACATGACATGGATGCATATGTGGGGGACATACATGGCTGCAATATGGGGGACATGACATGGCTGCAATATGTGGGACATGACATGGCTGCAATATGTGGGACATGACATGGCTGCAATATGTGGGACATGACATGGCTGCAATATGTGGGACATGACATGGCTGCAATATGTGGGACATGACATGGCTGCAATATGTGGGACATGACATGGCTGCAATATGTGGGACATGACATGGCTGCATATGTGGGGGACATGGCTGCACTATGGGGGACATACATGGCTGCACTATGTGGGGGACATACATGGCTGCATATGTGGGGGACATACATGGCTGCATATGTGGGGGACATACATGGCTGCACTATGGGGGACATACATGGCTGCAATATGTGGGGGACATACATGGCTGCAATATGTGGGGGACATACATGGCTGCAATATGTGAGGGACATACATGGCTGCAATATGTGAGGGACATACATGGCTGCAATATGTGGGGGACAGACATGGCTGCAATCTGTGGGGGACATGGCTGCAATCTGTGGGGGACATGGCTGCAATCTGTGGGGGACATGGCTGCAATCTGTGGGGGACATGGCTGCAATCTGTGGGGGACATGGCTGCAATATGTGGGGGACATGGCTGCAATATGTGGGGACACATTTAAAAAAAGTATCGGTATTGGCGACTACTTGAAAAAAAGTATCGGTACTTGTACTCGGTCCTAAAAAAGTGGTATCGGGACAACCCTAATACAATGTATGAATAGCAATTTGTCATTTCCCCATGTCAGTCCACCCCCCCCCCCCCCTCAGTTAGAACACACCCAGGGAACATGATTAACCCCGATGATGCCTCTTTCTGAACTGTGAGGGGGGCTTGTACCTGCAAGAGCCTGTACGATGTCACCTGGGCTAATCCTGCACCCCTCACCCGCTACACTGCTGTCTTCACTCTGCAGGAGTTCATCCTCTGACAGTCAGTCACATTGCATGGTGCTCGGAGATGGAAAGGACACGGCAGAGAGAGATCACAAGACCAGGGAGGTGACAGGGGCAGGTTCTGCAGCAGCTGATATAAACACTCTCCCAGAAGCCTGCATAGAGGGAGCCACTATACCGTCTGAATGTCTGGGTTTCGAGCGTGCTGAAAACCGGACACATGACTCAAAAACCAGACTGTCTAGGTGAATCCCGTACAGGTGGCAACCCTACTCTCAATGGCAACCCTCCCTCTATGTTATCTTATCAGTACATGTACACAGGATCGTTTACAGTCGTTTCTACGCAGTTGAGCAAAAAAATGCATTCAAAAGCTGAGTTTACTGGCATTAAACTGTTTCAAACCCTTTTAAATGTGGCCAAATGCAGTACCTCGTGTTTAACCACGTTTCTTTTACATGCATTTTTCATTTTTGGCCATTTTGAATTGTTTATATATATATATATATATATATATATATATATATATATATATTTTTTTTTTTTTTTTTTCAACGCTTCGAAGTGCAAACGTGGCTAAACACAGCATGTAAACGTGGCACACCCATAGCAAGCAGCTTACTGTGGTGCTGCATGCAGAAGAGGGGGAGGAGCTTAGAGTACCGGTGGGGGACCCCAGAATAGGAGGTTCAGGATTACTCTGTGCAATACCAGTGCACAAAGAATGTAAGGTTTGTCATTTTAGAAAATCTAGCCTTCGTAACTAGACATCGACCGATATATCGGCCGATATTTGGCCTTTTTAAAGAAATCGGCATTGACCGATTATTGTCTAAAAAAAGGCCGATTGTTGGACATCTGAGGCAGGGGTGTGCTGGGTGTGCTGGGTGTAAATTGACCTAGCCCCCCCCCCCCCCCGGCCGCCGTCTACCGTCTATTTTAAACGGCCGCTGCCTGACTTTTTTTTTCTCCCCCAGCAGAGGAAGTCGGCAGCGGTGGCCGCCGATTGGCTATTCCTGGCCGCGCTGCATTCTGGGGATTGTAGTCTGGGCACTGAATGACAGCTTGGCACTGGTGGGCACTGAATGACAGCTTGGCACTGAATGACAGCTTGGCACTGATAAGGTGGCAGTGATGGACAGCCTGGCACTGGTGGGCACTGATGGGCACTGATGGACTGGGCACTGATGGACTTGGCACTGGTGAGCTGCACTGGTGGGCTGCACTGATGGACACCAATGTGGTGGCACTGGAGGGCACCAATGAGGTGGCACTGACAGGCTGAACTGGTAGGCACTATTGAGGTGGCACTTATGGACTGCACTGGTGGGTACTGATGATGTTGCACTGACCAGCACAAATGGACACTGATAGGCTGCACTGGTGGGCACTAATGAGGTGGCACTGATGGGCACTGAATCTGATGAGGTTGCATTGACAGTCTGCTTTGGTGTGGACTAATGGATACTGATGGGCTGCACTATTGGGCACCGACGGGCTGCATTATTGGGCACTGACAGGCTGCACCGATGGACACTGACAGTCTGAACTCGTGGGCACTAATGAGGTGGCAATGATGGAATAGTGATAGGCTACACCCCACCTCTACCCCCTAGATTTTCTGAAATGAAGGGAAAAAAAAAAAAAGATCGGCCGGAAAAATCGACAACATATATCAGCCATCGGCCGCCCCGATTTCTAAATATCGTCATCGGCCAGAGAAAAACCCATATCGGTCGACCTCCATTTGTAACCACTTTACTACTTTACTAGTGCTAGTGTGCATCATTCAGTGTAGGTCTCCTTTATTCACTCGTTCTACCAAGTCCCCTGATCTCTGTCCCGCTCCTGTAATCTGTGTGATCACTCCACTGCCACAGGTGGAGAGGGGACATCGGTTGCTTTTTGATAGTTTAAAATCCAGCTTCTGAGACACCAAAAGAATACACCCCCATGACTAAAGCCTCATACACATGATCAGATTGTTGTTCGTCTTTTTATTGCATGCTAGTCTCACGTCGAAAGTGAAGAGGTTACTCACCATACAAAAATGCTTGTATGACAGAATACAACTTCAGAAGTGACGAAATGTGTTGACCAGTTTTGCATGTCTTTTTTTGTGCATGCATGGTCTTACGCTTACAATTTTTTTTTTTTGTACAAAAACCATACTAATTAAAACTAAAATTGGATGTTGAGTTCACGTATGACAAAAATGTTATAGTCTGCACATCCAGCTTTTGTCTGAAGAAAAAACTTAGACTGTAGAAAGCATCATACCAACGATCCAAAAATCGCCAGATCGTTAGTGGGATGAAATTTTACTTCAGATTTTCGTATAGGGCCTTAAGATTTCCCCCTGCACCACCTGCAAAAAAATTCAATACTGTTCATCTTTGTATACCATACCACCCCCTTCCAACGCTGCTCCCCTATGCACCCCCTCTTCCAACACTGCATATCCTGCCACAGCCTTCCAGCACTGCTCACCTCTGCATTCCCTGCAACCCTCTTGCAGCACTGCTCACCTCTGCATTCCCTGCAACCCTCTTGCAGCACTGCCCACCTCTGCATTCCCTGCAACCCTCTTGCAGCACTGCCCACCTCTGCATTCCCTGCAACCCTCTTGCAGCACTGCCCACCTCTGCATTCCCTGCAACCCTCTTGCAGCACTGCCCACCTCTGCATTCCCTGCAACCCTCTTGCAGCACTGCCCACCTCTGCATTCCCTGCAACCCTCTTGCAGCACTGCCCACCTCTGCATTCCCTGCAACCCTCTTGCAGCACTGCCCACCTCTGCATTCCCTGCAACCCTCTTGCAGCACTGCCCACCTCTGCATTCCCTGCAACCCTCTTGCAGCACTGCCCACCTCTGCATTCCCTGCAACCCTCTTGCAGCGCTGCTCACCTCTGCATTCCCTGCAACCCTCTTGCAGCGCTGCTCACCTCTGCATTCCCTGCAACCCCCTTGCAGCGCTGCTCACCTCTGCATTCCCTGCAACCCCCTTGCAGCGCTGCTCACCTCTGCATTCCCTGCAACCCCCTTGCAGCGCTGCTCACCTCTGCATTCCCTGCAACCCCCTTGCAGCGCTGCTCACCTCTGCATTCCCTGCAACCCCCTTGCAGCGCTGCTCACCTCTGCATTCCCTGCAACCCCCTTGCAGCGCTGCTCACCTCTGCATTCCCTGCACCCCCCTTGCAGCGCTGCTCACCTCTGCATTCCCTGCAACCCTCTTGCAGCACTGCTAACCTCTGCATTCCCTGCAACCCTCTTGCAGCACTGCTAACCTCGGCATTCCCTGCAACCCTCTTGCAGCACTGCTAACCTCTGCATTCCCTGCAACCCTCTTGCAGCACTGCTAACCTCTGCATTCCCTGCAACCCTCTTGCAGCACTGCTCACCTCTGCATTCCCTGCAACCCTCTTGCAGCACTGCTCACCTCTGCATTCCCTGCAACCCTCTTGCAGCACTGCTCACCTCTGCATTCCCTGCAACCCTCTTGCAGCACTGCTCACCTCTGCATTCCCTGCAACCCTCTTGCAGCACTGCTCACCTCTGCATTCCCTGCAACCCTCTTGCAGCACTGCTCACCTCTGCATTCCCTGCAACCCTCTTGCAGCACTGCTCACCTCTGCATTCCCTGCAACCCTCTTGCAGCACTGCTCACCTCTGCATTCCCTGCAACCCTCTTGAGCTGGATGGAAGAATCATCCCCACTGTGCTATTGGATTCTGACAGCAGGGACCCTTCTGCTATCAGAATACACTGATCAGCATTGCAGCTGCTGAACAAATGAAACATTTTCAAATTCCCATTCAACAGAAGTCGATTGGAAAGGCCACGGCTTCGGCCTAGCTCCGGCCATCTTGGCACACCCGGCGGTGGCCTAATTGAGGTCCCCAGAGCGGTGTGCTGACGGGTGAGATGTGGTGGACATTACAGTGGGGGAGATGTGGACATTACAGTGGGGACTATAAATGGTGGTGATCCGAAAAATGATCAGGCCCGTGACTCGGATCCGAGGAACGATCCGAACCGTGAGTTTTTTGATCCCTTGCACCCCCTAATTGTAAGCGGGATACTTTGTAGCATTTGTGTAGTAATGAGATTTTTCTGGCGACTTGACCACGCAGCCCATCTTTCTTCAAGTGCTTCCTTATTGTGCATCTTAAAACAGCCACACCACATGTTTTCAGAGAGTCCTGTATTTCACCTGAAGCTATTTGGGTGGGGTTTTCTTTGCATCCCAAACTATTTTCCTGGCAGTGGTGGCTGAAATTTTAGTTGGTCTACCTGACCGTGGTTTGATTTTCAATAGAACCCCTCATTTTCCACTTTATGATTAGAGTTTGAACACTGCTGATTGGCATTCTCAATTGCTTGGATATCTTTTTATATCCCTTTCCTGTTTTGTACAGTTCAACTACCTTTTTCCACTGATCATTTGACAATTCTTTTGCTTTACTCATGACTCAGAATCCAGAAACGTCAGTGCAGCACTGGATGAAAGATGCAAGGGTCTGTCAGGATTCCAGAAACCCATTGACCTGTTATACACACACACTAATTACAAGCAAACAGATCACAGGTTAGGACGGTTACCTTGAATAGCCATTTAAACCCCTTTGTGTCAATTTGTGTGCATGTTATCAGCCAAAATCACCAGGGTAAGTAAACTTTTGATCAGGGTCATTTGGCTAATTTCTGTTGAGATTATTTTTTTTAAAAGAGTAAACACAGTTGATTGATAATAAATGGCTTCAGCTAAACACTAACCATGAGTGAAAGAAATGTTTTTGTGTTATTCATATTCTCTGAAAAATGGCCAAGAAATCAAATTCTGTAAGGGTATGTAAACTTATGAGCACAACACAATGCATTGCTCAGCCTGACACAACCTCTTTAAAATTGCTGAGTGACTGGTTTAAAAGAGTGCACAGTTGAATACGACAGCCCCTGGCTCGTAATTTTCTCAGAAATTGTCCTGAGCTGCAGATTGTCCATACTATACCCCCCACCCCCCCAGGGAGATTTATCTCTTTCTGCCAGCGGATCGGCTGTAAATTTCACTAGCCTGCTGAATAGAAGAAGATTATTCATTTCTATGTGTATTTTGCCTACTCGGCACTTGTACTTTATCTTCCCCGAGCACACAGATCAATAGTAGGAGTCAAATCAAGGCTTGGCCTTGCTCAGAGACACTGAACTGTTAGATATTTAAAAGGAATTGTCCAGCACTGTATTAAAAAGCAACACCATTAGATGCCTTCGCCTTGGAAAAATACAAACACAGCTGAACTCCATTAGCATTTTAGAAAAACACAACCTTTTATGTGAAAATAAAATCATGGTGCAAAGACTTGTGGCCCATACACACGATCCGAATATCGGACGAAAACGATCGTCCGATGATGTATCGTACGATTTTCGGATCGTGTGTACACTAATTTCGACAGCCGATCACGACCGTTTATCCGATTAAATTCGATCGGACAAGCGCGAAAATTTTTCTCGTCCGATGGTCCGATTTTCGTTTAGTCAGTACAGCCGTCGTCCGACAATACAATACAAATACATTACAACACGTGACATCACTTCCTTTTTTTTTTTTTGTTTCATAAGACATCACTTCCGATCGTTTTTTTCTATCGTACGATAATTTTTGTGAGTTTAAAAACCTATTTTATTTTACTCGCGATTATTAAGCAAAAAAAGTCGTACGATCCGTCGGCCGATATTCGGATCGTGTGTATGGGCCATAAGTACAGAGGTCTGGAATGTAGGTTCTACCCAGCTAGAAAAAAAAAACAAAAAAAACAACACACAACTTCCAGGATGCAACGGGACTTCTGTTGTGCTTCTGCATGTGCTGCAATGTCAGGTTTGTGGTCACAAATACCTACAGCATGTGAGGTATTATCAAATAGTAAAACAACATTTTTCTTTTCCTTTTCATTACAATAAAAATTAAGGTTTTGGCAAACAAATACTTATAGGAACTGGGTAATAATAACTGCTGGTTAACCTCCCTGGCAGTATGATTAATTCAGATTTTAGGTGCTGAAAGCGCTACGGAAATTTGGCATTTTATATTATAGGCCTGTAATTCTTAGAAATAACTCACTTAAATCTGTCCAAACAAGAGTCTAGTAGACATCCCGGGTATAACATTTAAAAAAAAAACACAAAATCATAAATTAGAATACAATAAATATAAATAATTATAACAAATAATATAATTATTATTACTTTTAATTTTTTGATGATGAATTTCCCCACAATTCACTATCGCTCAATTCTGCAAGTGATTCTAATTTATTAGCGCTGTTTTTATCTGGTCTAAAACCACTTTTGACATAAAGGGATACTTTTGGTTGCTATCACCCCTTCTCCAGGGGAACCAGCAGGTAAGCCATTCACTGAGGTTGCAGGCGGCCGTCCTTCTCAGGACTAGCCGCTGCAGCTCACTCAAAGCCTCGGCTCTCCCCCTCTCCATACCTCCCTTCCTATACCCCCACACTACCACCTCCACTCAAGCCGCCCATCTGCCACATATCTGCCGCAATTCCCGTCGTTTCGGGCGTTTTTTCCTCACCTCCGCGTCGGCCTGTGATCAATCGTGGCTGCCGGGATCTAGGAAAGGCCGCGGCTTCAACTGCGGCTTAGCGGCGCGACTCTTCTCACCCCCTGCAACGGTCACTAAAACGCCCAAATCGGCCCAGAAACCCCCTCATACCTCTGGAAAGTTACCTTCCACCCCCTGTCCATCGATCCAGGCCCCCACTGTAGCACCGATCCACCCAGGCTGGGAGTTCACCAGCCTGGATCCTGCTACCTGATCGGTAGCCATCTTGCTACACCCAGCCCCACTCTCCCCAT
Source organism: Rana kukunoris (assembly GCA_029574335.1). Lineage (NCBI taxonomy): Eukaryota > Metazoa > Chordata > Amphibia > Anura > Ranidae > Rana > Rana kukunoris. The sequence continues at coordinate 38,407 of JAJQKJ010002203.1, forward strand.
TCTCAACACCATTACTACTTTATCCAGGGTTCACCCCAATCGCCTCTTTAGGGGTCAGGAAGGAATTTTTTTCCCTGCCGTAGCATATTGGCGTAGCACGGTCAGGTTTTTTTTGCCTTCCTCTGGACTAACCCAGGATAGAGGATTCAGTTAATCCTTGATAATCCTCCATCCCCCCCCTCCCCCCCGTGTTTGGCGACTATGGTTAAACTGCAATACTCGGCAGAGACCATTTGTGATCTGAGGCGATTTGCCGCAATACTACCAGCCATCACCAAAAAAGCCCTTCGAACTGAGCGACTTCTGAGAATCGACTATCAAAAATCTCAGCCGTTTGCCCCAGCCTAAGCACATATCATGTGCTCTGATCAACACAAGATCGGCAGTAAAACACTGACTTGAAATCCATGATTTCATCCTACAATACGATTTAGACTGCCTCTTTATTACAGAGAGCTGGCTCACAGCCGACTGTAACACCATTCTAGGAGAATTGGTGCCAGAAAACTATCGCATTATAACGGAAAACAGAATAGAGCAAAGAGGAGGAGGACTGGCAGTGATCCAAAAGACTCATCTTGCGATCACTAAACCAGTCCTTCAAAACCCTCTTCCATTCATGGAAACCCTTACCCTGCAACTGCAATCAAACTCCCAGGAAACTCGTCCGGATTCTACTCTGCTATAGACCACCTGGCCCAAAATCGCAGCTTCTCCCTTCTTTGACGGACTTTATCTCCACATATACCCTTAACAGCAAACACCTTTTGCTGCTCGGGGATTTCAACCTCTGAGCCAATTCCCCACAAGACCCTGTTGCCGACGCCTGTATCGATCACCTGGAAGGATTAGGGCTACAACAACTAGTATGTGGGCCCACACATGCTTCAGGTCATACGCTCAATCTTATTTTCAGACAAGATCTGGAAATAAAAATCTTGAAAAATGAACCACTGCCATGGACAGATCACCATGCAGTTAAATTCATTATTTCCGAATTCCCCCCCTTAACTAAAACATCAAATCAAGTAACACGCTGGACTAGATGTCAGAAGAAGCTCCACTCGGAACTCTTCAAAGCCACGTTAAGGAAAAAAATAAAACCAATTCAGCCGCCTCAAATGGCTGAAGAAACACTGGATGCTATAAACACAGCCCTATTACAGTCAGCCGACTTAATAGCGCCGAAACGTAAAACCCACATCCGGAAATATAACTCCAGCTGGTTCAACAACCAGCTGGCGTTACTGAAGCAAGAGCGCAGAAGGGTGGAAGCAGCCTGGAAAATACGCTCTTCAGATGAAAACCTTTCCATCTACAAAAAAAGTACAAGAAAATACCACAAAGAAATCTACAAAGCCAAGAAAAAATATTTTTCTGAGGCTATCAACAGCGCCCTCAACCGCCCCCGCGAACTCTTCAAGCTGGTCACTCAGACCATGAATCCAGGATGTCTTGAAGCCCCCAATTCGGACACTCAAGAATTTTGCAATGAATTATCGGATTACTTCATTAATAAAATTGAGGGGATCCGGCAAAGCATTCAGCAAAACAATTCCCCCCGTAGCCGCCCCCGTAATTATTTACAAAACACCTGCAGTAATTCACCACAACCAGGTAAGTTCAAGCTGGAACCCATCTCTATCGATGCCACAAAAAATATCATCGGTAATCTGCGTAATAGCACTGCGCCAAATGAAATCATCCCCACCAAACTGCTGAAGGAATGTGCCGACATCCTGGCACCTCCTATCACACAGCTAAATAACCAGTCTTTCAGTGAGGGCATAGTGCCCTCTAAGTTGAAGGAGGGCATAATTCGACCCATCTTGAAGAAACCCACCCTGGACCCTAAGGATCCACTCCACCGCCGTCCCATAACAGGCCTAAACGCTCTCTACAAGGTCATGGAGAAAGTAGTGGTACAACAGCTGCAACAGCATCTAGATACCCACAACCTACTTGATCCATTTCAAATCGGGATTCCGGCCCGGACACGGGACAGAAACAGCACCGATCAAGATATGGGACGACGTTCGAGGCCGCAGACAAAGGAGAATCTTGTCTCCTGGTTCTGTTGGACCTAAGCGCAGTCTTCGACACAGTAGACCATAAGCTTCTATTGACTAGGCTAGCGGAAGTAGCCAAAGTCGCAGAAGGCGATTTATCTTGGTTCTCCTCTTTTTTGGAAAACCGATCTCAAATAGTGAAGTAGGACCTTTCACTTCTGAGAAACGCACAGTATCATGCGGAGTCCCTCAAGGATCCCCTCTGTCGCCGGTGTTATTCAACATCTATCTTCACCCTCTTTTTGAGATTATCAGCAGCCAAAAACTGCTCTATTAACCTTATGCAGACGACACGCAACTATATTTTCGCATTTGCAATAAAAAGGATGATCGCCACCTCGATCTAGAGACATGCCTCTCTTTGATAGAGGACTGGATGACAAAGAGTTATCTTAAACTCAACGGAGCGAAAACAGAACTTCTCCTGTTTCACGCCAAGTGTAGGAATCAACCTGCAACAACATGGACCCCCCCGCCCATTCTGGGCAAAATCATCACCCCTAGCGCCAAAGTCAAAAGTCTTGGGGTCATCTTCGACTCCTACATGACAATGGACGCACAAATAGGGTCAGTAGTCAGCGGATCTCACCATCTGCTGCGCCTACTACGCAGACGTATTCCTTTTATTCCCAAAGAAGACATAGCGGTCGCGGTGGGAACAATTGTAAACTCCAGACTGGACTATGCTAATGCCCTTTACCTCGGACTCCCCAAGTACCAAATCGCTCATCTACAGGTCGTTCAAAACACGGCCGCTAGACTTGTGACTGGGAAAAAACCTTGGGAATCAATCTCACCTTCACTGAGAACCCTTTCACTGGTTACCAGTAAAAGACAGAATCACTTTTAAAGCACTCTGTCTAACGCATAGACGTATACATGGGAATGCTCCCCATTATTTATGCGAAAAAATAAAAGCTCATAATCCCAATCGCGTTCTGCGATCCACCAATCAAAATCTACTCCAGATACCAAAAGCCAACTACAGGTCCAAAGGAGATTGAAGATTCGCTGTCCAAGGTCCCAGACTATGGAACGCTTTACCAACCAGCATTCGGTTGGAGGAGAACCACCTAGCATTCAGGAGAAAGATCAAGACTCATCTCTTTTGATACCAAAGGAGACAGGAACAACTAGCGCCCAGAGGCGATTCAGTTTGCATGTGCCGAGCTATATAAGTTTTTCATTCATTCATTCATATGGAAAATCTCCAGTTTCCAGGCAGAAAGAACAGTTTTTAATAAAAGTGCATGTAGGGCGCTGGGCAGACCACTAGGGACAAAGGGGGCGTGAGTTTTTTTTTACATAGTACTGTAATCTATACGATTACAGTATACTGTATGTATTGTGTATTTACTTTTTTAAATTTGGTGCCGATCTCCGCCCCCGTGCGTCATAAACGTCGCAGGGAATGGAGCTCGGCAGCACCCGGAACTATGAATCGAGCGAGGAGGACACCGCTTGATCAAACAGCGGGGAGGCATCGCAGGATCCAGGGACAAGGTAAGTAACTCCCTGCCTGTGAACTCTGCAAGGCGGTCCCAAGTCAGGCTCGGGGTTACCGCTTTTGGTCCTGAAATTCCACACCGAGCCCGAATTGGGAACACCGCCAGGGGGGTTAAAGATATGAAACTTAACATTTTCTTTTTAGTAAACCTGGTACACATACCTGCAAATTCAATACTATTCTGCAAATTCAGGTCACCTTTCACTAGGTGAATTTGAAATTCAGCAGGGAACATAAAATGGCAATCTTTAATTTGCAAAATATTCACAGTACAGAACGGTGAATATGCATAGCTAAATTCAAACACACCATAAAATGTTTCATCACAAGGGAGAAAAATTCAACATAGAAAAGATATGAAAGAGGGATATCTTTTTTTGCACAAAATATTTAGACAAAAGGACACACTCTTGCCATACGCACAATAATGAAAATCATAAAGAATTAAACCCCAACTCCAAGAAAACTTTAATTTTAGCATAGAATAGTGTACATACAGTGTATTTATAGTTTATCCAGTATTTCATTCTCCAAGATTAGTTACAGCATTACTGAGATATCATATAATTAAAGGAAAATATCACCTTTTAAAAATAAAAAATACATGCAGCCATTCTGCAAAAAAGTGTATTTATTGTTTTTTTGTATTTGAGCCTGCACAGTACTACAACAGTTATCGGTGAATTGTGGGTACAATGCTCTGGCTCCTGCAGACCTTTCCTCTAGCTCAGTATAGACCTCCAGTCAACGAGCTGACTAGTATTATCGCACTTGAGCACCATTCAGAACTACAATCCTTTGCAGATGACCCAGGTGGATGGAGCCACACACAGGAGTGCCAAATTTTAATGAAACAAGAGCTTGCAGAGAGAGAGACCCCGGGTTCTGAAAATGAGGGAGCAGTTTGGGAGTGGGGGGTTGTGAATCATGTTACAGCTTAAAGGGCTTGTAAAGTTTTTTCACCTTAATACATTCTATGCATTAAGGTGAAAAAACTTTCCGACTCATTCATCGGTCGATTGAAGCAGCGCAGCCATTGGCTCACGCTGCTGTCAATCACAACCAATGACGCGGTGCGCTGGGGGGCTTGGCCGAGTGATACAGTCTGAGGCTATGGCCGTCGGCTCTATCACGGGAGCGCGCCTGCAAGGACTCCACACCATGCGAGCTCTCTGTGGGGAGGACCAGAGACAGCCGCCGAGGGACCCCAGAAGACATGGATCAGGGCCACACTGTGCAAAATGAGCTGCACAGTGGAGGTAAGTATAACACGTTTGTCATTTTTAAAACCCTTTAAATATGTGTGTTATGTGAAACATGGACATTGCTGTTGCTACTATTTAAAGGGCCCTATACTATCCTTATTCTGTGTGATCTCATTAGGATTCAAAGGTTGAATAGGCCGGCACAGGGTTCCCCTTTAGAGTGTAACCAACTGCATTAAACATTTAACCATTTATTGTCCTACAGGTCATGCTTCAGGTAGGTTGGAAGGTTCCCAGGGTCATGGCGATGCAGATGAGCAGGTGGATCCAAGTAGTCTTCAAGGGGATCGTGCTACAGTCATTTTACAACCAAAAACATTAATGTATTTTAACACAAAGTGAAGTGAAAAGATAAAAGGTTTTAGATTTTTTTTTTTTAATAAATATGTGGCATGTATTTGTTTTCAGCCCCCTTGAGTTAATACTTTGTAGAATCATCAGTGTGATGTCAGATGCAGCCTCACACCACACTGATTCAATGTCCCAGCATTGGATTAGTGTGCCATATATTACAGAAGGCAGAACATTGTTACTAAGGCCGCCCAGACAATTAATTTCCCTGACAAAGGGAGATCACTGCTCTTTTAGGAAAGGAGGAGGGAGGGAGGGCATGACAGGACCTTGAGTGGCCAGGATGACACCACGCAATGGGCGACAACCTAGCGGCATGGCCAATGCTACTGTGCATGCGCTATTATTGGTGCCTTATTTGCATTTTTTTTCTTTTTGGCAAAATTACGAAAACACAATTTTCGGACGATATGTATCGACCGCTGAAATTACAGGGCATCCCTAGGAGACTAGTACTGGTGTGAATGACGGTGGCAGGAACCTGCCGATTTGTGTGCGACTAGCAGCGATCACTGCAGACAATTGTTGGCTTTGTGGATAGCCACTGCAGCTAGCTGCTCACAGCTGAAAAAAAACAACTTTAGGAATCGGTGCCGTCATTTACATCAGTGTTAGGCACCCACGTGAATGTAGCCTTAAAGGGTCACTAAAAAATTTTTTTTTTAAACAACAAACATGTCATACTTACCCCTCCACTGTGCAGCTCGTTTTGCACAGAGTGTCCCCTCCCTCACCCAGTCTTCTGGGGTCCCTCGGCGGCTGTCTCAGCTCCTCCTCCCAAAAGCTTTCTACCCTAATGCGAGCGAGCTCGCATGGTAGAAAGCTTTTGCGAGCGCGTTCCCATGATACAGCGGCGTGCATAGCCGCCCCCGGCACGCCGGGTCATCCGCTGTGATTGATTGCAGCGCCAGCCATGGCTGCGCTGCTATCAATCCGCCCAGCCTAGCCAATCAACGGCCAGGCTGGGAACCCAAGAACATCACATGGACGTGCCCGGGACTTTCAAAGGGTCAGGTAAGTAAAACGGGGGCTGGGGGGGGGGGGGGCGGTACCATCGGATGTTTTTTCACCTAGGATGCATTAAGGTGAAAAAACATTTTCCTTTACAACCCCTTTAAACTGTCTGTACAAACTGACCCCCATGATAACACTGGTGACATTTTAAGCACTTGCAAAGAGCAGTTATGCAATGAGAAAAAAAATCCACCATTGAACCTTTTTTCCTACTACTACTGTATAATGGAAGCTAATTTTTTAATTATGACGACTACTATCATTTCTTAAGGGCTCTTTTAGATAAAGATGTCCCGAACTATTCGCCGGTGAATAGTTCCCGGTGAACATAGCTTGTTCGCGCTCGCCGCGGCGGGTGAACATATTCGTTATCATTGAGCAAACTTTGACCCTGTACCTCACAGTCAGAAGACACATTCCAGCCAATCAGCAGCATACCCTCCCACCTCCTGGACAGCATCCATTTTAGATTAATTCGGAAGCTGCAGTCTTAGTGAGAGGAGGGAAAGTGTAGCTGCTGCGGATTTAATAGGGAAATCGATAGCTAGCCCAGTGTATTCAGTGTCCACTCCAGTCCTGAAAAACTCATCTGATCTCTGCTGTCAGGACAGCATCCTGACAGCACCCCAAAAAGCCCTTTTAGGGCTAGTACATCAGTCTGTTGTTTTTTATTTTTTTTCCCTCTGTAATCCAATTGCAGTTCCCTGCCAGCGTGTGTGTCAGGCTCACAGGCAGCGTATACTGTGCCCACTTGCCTAGTGCCACCACTCATATCTTGTGTCACAGTAGATTAGCAGTCAGTTGCCTGCCAGCGTGTGTGTCAGGCCTACAGCGTCTACTCTGCCAACTTCTGCCAGTGCACAGTGCCACTCATATCTGGTGTCACAGTAGCTTGCACACATAGTACAACTAAACGAATCTAAAATAAATGACAGGCAGAGGCAGGCCACCCCCGCAGGGGCCGTCGTGGTCATGGTGCTGCGATTACCTTTGGCCCTAGAATAATGCTCAGTGTTCAGAGGCCATGTACCCTGAACTCGAAAAGTTCTGAGGACATAGTTGACTGGCTAACACAGGACACCCAATCTTCTACAGCTTCCGCTCGGAACCTTGACGCACCATCCTCCTCCAGCTCAGCTTCGGGCACCTCTTAAGCACGGCGCTGCGCTAATCACAGCCGGGGAGACATTGTCCCGATGCTCGGCTGCAGAGATCGGGAAATGTCTCCCTGGCTGAGATTAGCGCAGCGCCGTGCACACTTCCTGGCGGGCTCTGCACGTGTTCCATGCGAACACGCCAAAGCTCATCCTTACTCTCAAGTTACCACTCGCTCCACAGCTGCTTCATTTGATCTGTCAGAGGAGTTATTTACACATAAGTTGGAAGAAATTAGTGATGCGCAACCATTATTGACAGAGGATGTAGATAAAAGGGATAGGTCTCAGTCAGGCAGCATTACACACACGGACGTACGTTGTGATGATGATGTTGTACCCGCTGCTGCTTCCTTGGCTGAGTTGACAGATACAAGTGAAGCGGTTGATGACGATGTGTCCGTGGATGTCACGTGGGTGCCCGCTCAAAGAGAAGAAGAACAGGGGGAAGTTCAGATGGGGAGACAGAGAGGAGGAGGAGACGAGTTAGAAGCAGGGGGAGGTCGTCGCAAGGAGCTAGTGGCACAGTCGGACAGCATGTATCGGCCCCGGGGTCAGCCAGACAGCACGCCAATTAACGCATGCTGTTGCCACCACCACAATGTCATCATTGCAAAGCTCAGCAGTGTGGCATTTTTTTTGTGTGTCTGCCTCCAATAACAGTGATGCCATTTGCAACCTGTGCCAAAAGAAACTGAGTCGTGGGAAATCCAACACCCACAACACCCGCCGAAATTTGTTTTCACAAAAGGCAATCCCCAACCTGTACTCTATTGTGCAAAAGGAAGTCATGGCATGTCTGGCACACAGTGTTGGGGCAAGGGTCCATCTGACCACTGATACCTGGTCTGAAAAGCACGGTGAGGGCAGGTATATCACCTACACTGTGCATTGGGTAAACCTGCTGACGGCTGCCAAGCATGTAATGCGTGGCTCTGCAGAGGAGTTGGTGGTGACACCCCCACGACTTGCAGGCAGGCCTGCTGCCACCTCCTCTACTCCTACTCCATCCTCTTCGATAACCTCCTTGGCTGAGTCCTCTGCTGCTGCTGCATCTTGCTCCACATCAACTGCACCCCCCCCAGCTCCCCAGGGGCTATTCCACATCCCGGATACGACAGTGTCACGCCGTCTTGGGGTTGACTTGCCTGAAAGCAGAGAGTCACACCGGACCAGCACTCATGTCCGCCCTGAACGCACAGGTGGATCAGTGGTTGACTGCACCAACTGGAGATCGGCAAGTTGACACATGTGCCGTGCATGGCACATGTGTTGAATCTGATTGTACAACACTTTGTGCATGAGTTCCCAGACTTACAGGACGTCCTCAAGCAGGCCAGGAACGTGTGTGGCCATTTCAGGCGTTCCTACACGGCCATGGCGCACTTTTCAGATACCCAGCGGCGAAACATGCCAGTGAGGCGCTTAATTTGAGACACGTTGGAATTCAACACTTCTAATGTTCGACCGCCTGCTCCAACAAGAAAAAGCCATCAACGAGCATTTGTATGACCGGGGTGCTAGGACAGCCTCTGCGCAGCTGGGAATTTTTTTGCCACATTACTGGCTGCTCATGCGCAATGCCTGTAGGCTCATGTGTCCTTTTGAGGTGGCAAACCTAGTCAGTCGCACTGAAGGCACCATCAGCGACATCATCCCATTTTTTTCTTCCTGGAGCGTGCCCTGCGAAGAGTGCTGGATTAGGCCGTAGATGAGCGTGAAGAGGAAGGAGGTAGAGTTGCGGTCACCATCACCACCAGAAAAAGCCTCATCAGCATCACTTGCTGGACCTTCGGCAATGCTGGAAGAGGAGTCTGAGGAAGAGGAGTCAGAGGAGGAATGTGGCGAGTCAGAGGAGGAATGTGGCGAGGAGGAGGAGGAGGAGGAGGAAGAAGACCAACCACAGTAGGCATCACAGGGGGATTGTTGTCACCCATCCGTGGTGTTGTACGTGGCTGGGGGGGGGGGAGAACAGACCTTCAGTGAGGACAAGGCATCCAACCTTGTGCAAATGGGGTCTTTCATGCTGTCGTGTCTGATGAGGGACCCTCGTATAAAAAGGCTGAAGAACGACCTGTACTGGGTGGCCACGCTACTAGACCCTCGGTATAAGCAGAAAGTGCCTGAAATGTTACCGAATTACCGGAAGTCGTAAAGAATGCAGCAGTTCCAAAATAAATTGAAAAGTATGCTTTACACAGCGTATAAGGGTGATGTCACAGCACAACGGGAATCTAACAGGGGAAGAGGTGAAAGTAATCCTCCTCCTACCACGACCACGCCGGCAAGGACAGGACACTTTACAGACGTGTTGATGGAGGACATGCGGAGCTTTTTAAGTCCTACGCATCACCACAGCTCTTCAGGGTCCACCCTCAGAGAACGACTCGACCGATAGGTAGCAGACTACCTCGCCTTAACTGCAGATATCTACACTCTGAGGAGCGATGAACCCCTTGACTACTGGGTGTTCAGGCTTGAACTGTGGCCTGAGCTATCCCAATTTGCGATAGAACTTCTGGCCTGCCCCGCTTCAAATGTCCTTTCAGAAAGGACCTTCAGTGCAGCAGGAGGTATTGTCACTGAGAAGAGAAGTCGCCTAGGTCAAAAAAGTCTCGATTACCTCACCTTTATTAACCTCCCTGGCGGTATCCCCGAGCGTGACTCGGGGTGGGTTTTTTCTGCTAAGAACGGTATCCCCGAGTCACGCTCGGGGTAGCCATGCAGAGCCTGCAGCGCGCGCTGGCTTACCTTCTTCCTGGATCCAGCGATGCATCCCCGCTGTGTGAGCGAGCGGGTGCTCGCTCGATTCACACAGCGTCCCCGTGTGCCGCCGATCTCCGTTTCCTGCGACGTTACGACGCAAGGAAGCGGAGAACGGCGCCAAATTCAAAAAAGTAAACAAACACTTTACATACAGTATACTGTAATCTTATAGATTACAGTACTGTATGTAAAAAATACACACCCCCCTTGTCCCTAGTGGTTTGCCCTGTGCACTGCATGTTCTTTTATAAAATAAAAAGTGTTCTTTCTGCCTGGAAACTGTAGATTGCCCATAGCAACCAAAAGTGTCCCTTTATGTCAAAAATGGTTTTAGATCAGCTAGAAAACAGCGATAATAAATTATAATCACTTGCAGAATTAAGCGATAGCGATTTGTGGGAAAATTCGACATAAAAAAAAAAAAATAATGACAGCGACAATTCTGCAACTGAGCAAATTTCAGTGTTTTTGAGTTGATTACATTATTGAATATTTTTTATTATAATTACATTATAATTTGTTATAATTATTTATAGTTTTTTATTATATAAAAAATTATGATTTTGTTTTTTCAAACTTTATCATACCCGGGATGTCTTGTTTGGACAGATTTAAGCAAGTTATTCCTAAGAATTGCATGCCTACAGTATAAAACGCCAAATTTCCATGCAAATAATTGTACCGCTTTTTGGTACGTAATTCCAGACAGAATCATACCGCCAGGGAGGTTAAGATGAATGAGGCATGGATCCTGAAGAGACCCACAGTGGGCGATACATTTTACTAAAAAAGCCTGATGAGATGAGCTGCCTTGGGCTAAAAATGGTCCACATGCTGCTGTATTTTATCTCTGCATGCCGGATGACTTGCGTGACTTATCCGCCACCAACTAGGGTTCAAGCCGCAAAGTTTTAGTGCACTTTCTGCCTGGAAAACACCAATTTTTCTGCCCGCTGCTACAGCAGCGGCTGCAACAATACCTGTTTTTTCAGGCATGTGTACATACCCAATTTTTCTGGCCTCTGGTGCTGCACTGTGGCTGCAAAAAAAGCACATACATGTGTCAATTCCCCTTCGTGATCGTTACCTTGTTGTGGTGAAGGGGCTTGCATATCACAATGAAGCAACCACCTCTATGAGTGTGTTGGCAATGGCAATGTTGGCACACCCCAGATAAGGTCGTTGCTTCATTTTGAACAGACCAAAAGCGATCGGCTGGATAATTTTGCATAGAAAAAAAAACATTAATTTTCTGTGTGATCATCTAAAGTGATCATTAAAGCCTACTAGGCCAACAATGGGCCCACACTGCAGAATCATTGTTTTCTGGGTCAGTTAACTGTCCCTGAACTACCTCAGCGTGACCATAGGCTTTGAAAAACCCCCATCGCCTGCAATCTCCCAAACGTGCGCACAGTCATCACTACACCAAGATTGACGCATAGAAGTTGTCTAAAATCTATTCCATACACGTCCCCTGATAGGGGACGTAACAGGGATTAAACTTATAGGAATAGTACTACTTAACACACCACTCATATCTGGTGGCACAGTACATTTCACGGTTCCTAAAATCTATATTCCATACACCGGCCCCTGATAGGGGACAAAACAGAGATTAAACTGTTAAGAACAGATTTTTTTTTATTTAAAAAAAAGGAGGACAGCCTCTGCGGAGCTGGGTATTTTTTGGCCGCGTTACTGAACGCTCATGCGCAATGGCTGTAGGCTCATGCGTCCTTTTGCAGAGGTGACAAACCTGGTCAGTAGGGATGAGCCGAACACCCCCGCGTTCGGTTCGCACCAGAACCGTCGAACAGACCGACCGTTCACGCAAACATTTAGAACCCCATTGAAGTCTATGGGACTCGAACGTTCGAATTCAAAAACGATCATTAAAGACCAATATTCAAGTTATTGTTGGAAAACATCTTTGAGAACCCGGGTCTTGCCCAAGGGAACATGTATCAATGGAAAAAAAGTTTTAAAAGCAGGACTCCTGAAAAAAAAAAAGACTGTTTTTAAAACTTTTTTCCATTGATACATGTTCCGTCGGGCAAGACCCGGGTTCTCAAAGATGTTTTCACAGGCAAACTATAGACACCCAGCAGGTACAATATTTAAAGGAATTTTTTTTTATTATTTAAACATTATTAAAATCACTGCTCCAGGAGCAGTGATTTTAATGATGCTTAAATAAAAAATAAAAAAATTAAAAATTCCTTAAAATATTGTACCTGCTGGTGTCTATACCTGTGATAACGTCTTTAAATAGAGTCGAACATACGTTCGTATCGAACGCGGAGCTCATCCCTACTGGTCAGTCAAACCCAAGGCAACATCATCGACCTCATCCCATATGCGTTTTTCTGGAGCGTGCCCTGCGAAGCAGGGCTGTGGAGTCAGTAGATAAACGTTCCGACTCAGACTCCTCAGTTTTTTGTACTTCCGACTCCTCTGTATTAATATGCAAATGTATTTTATCTAAGAAGGAATCAAAGTCTAATTCTTTGTTTGAAGAAGATGATCCTGAGTCACCACTATTGCTTAAAAGAACTTCATTCTGTGGAGGTATTTCAGGTCGTAATCCCTTCATGCGAACTGCTACATCATACTATGAAACAACAACAGCTTCATACCTGTACATTTCGTAAAGACACGGCGGCCAACAATTTGCTTTATGCCACGCGCCACCACCCCTACTGGCTAAAGAATGGCATCCCGGTTGGCCAATTCCTTCGCATCAAGAGGAATTGCTCCAGCCCGGATGACTATAGACGTGAAAGCCAAGAATTGTATGCACAGTTCCGTGAACGTGGCTACTCTCATGGCCAAATTAGGAAAGCCAAAAAAAGAGCAGCGATCCGAGATCGACTTGACCTTCTAACTAAGAAAAGGACGGTAGATAAACTAGCACAAGAGTCGACAACCAATAAGAATCATCACCGCATATGGGTCCCAATGGGACAATGTCCGGAAAGTCCTTGAAAAACATTGGGGCATATTGCGTAATGCCCCAGTCCTGACAGACATAGTTTGTGACTCCCCCAAATTGGTAGCACATAGAGCCAAGAGCATTGGTGACATGTTGATAAGATCTGAATTTACTAAAGAACCAGAAACTACCTGGTAATCTAATTACCCAAGATCACTTGGAATGTTTCCATGTAATAGATGCCAGGTCTGTCCGTATGTGGACAGAACATCTACTTTCACCGATGCCCTAGGACATGACTCTTAGGAGATAAGAAGTTTAATTAACTGCTCGACAACACGTGTAATTTATGTCATCACCTGCCCCTGCCGGAAAATATATGTGGGCAAAACTAAACGTGCATTGAAGATCCGGGTGGGAGAACACCTAAGAGAAATTAATGACAAGGAAAAGGAACCAGAAAAGCCACTAGCAAAACACTTTGCACAACATCATAACAGATGCTCAACAGTGCTTCCACTTGGGGATGACGTGTCGTACGTGACGCACGCACGCACGTCGAGGGAGGAGCTGCCCACGCCATGGATCCAGCAGGCGCATGCCGGCCTGAGAAACCTGCAAGTGAGGCTTTGTTCCTGGAGTCGGCTGGAGGCAGTGGAGGTACACCCCCTTGGTAGAAGCGGTCCGACCGGACCTCACGGCAAGAGCAGGTAAAAAAAGTTTTTGTCCCATTCATCTCGGAGACTGAGAAAGCAGAACACAGGCTTAAAATCTGCAGGTTTAAGGTTAAGAGGAAAGGGTAAGATCGTTGGATTGATATACCCCCCCAAGCTCTCTCCTTAAAATTACATCACTGGTGCATTTGCAATAGAGAGGCCTCTGAAGCCGACGTATAAGATTTTCCTTGCATTTACCCATGTGTGATATGTTTTGGGGCAGGGTTGTATACTATCTGCATACCTACTGAACTGCTGAACTGCTTTGTTGAAAATATCATGTACAGGAGCACAGTATAATACCGAGACAACGAGATGAGGAGGGGCTAGATGCAAAATGTATGCAACTATCACTGACGGGGACGCAGGGGGGTAAAACCCTGCCTAAACACATGACAACCTCCTTACAGTATAACACATAGTCGCATTCTTGAGGTTATGTATCCATCTCGTTTCTACCAGTCCGGCAAATAACTTGTGGAAAAAAACGGGGACACCACCCCCCCCCCCCCCCCGGGCGCCTTAACTGTTCTAGGAGTAACAAGCTTCTTAGGGATCAAGCCATTTAAGGGCCTATATTAAGTCGGCCTCCATATAGTATGTAACCATCCCTAGAGAGAGCGGTGTCTACCCCCAATCAAGGACATAGTATGAGGGAGGGGCTTATATATATAGTCACACTGATAGCCTCATACATGTGGAGACCCCGTGTTGACAAGGAGTCCCTAGTTGAAAGTTAGGTGGACTGCTAATTTCTAGAAGCACTAGAACATCTAAAACCGGGGAAGAGCCCATTTGAGCGGGATCAACACCGCTCCTGCGTTTTTAAGAGTCATACATAGAGGCGAAGGCTGAATCATTGGCAAAACTGGGAAAACGAATCAGAGCCAGGACAAAACACGCAATGAGCAAGACTACAAGGGGCTCCGCCCTGAGAACCCCCAAAGACAATCCTACCAGCAGCACTATCAGACAATATATGACCCCGGAGGGGAAAAAAAAAAAGGATTTTTAATAACAGCTTACCTGTAAAATCCTTTTCTTGGAGTACATCACGGGACACAGAGCGCATAGCCATTACATATGGGTTATATGGGTACCTTCAGGTGTGGACACTGGTGTAATCAACTTCACAGGAAGTTCCTCCCTATATAACCCCCTCCCACTGAGAGTGCTTTAGTTTTGTAGCAAGCAATTTCTCTGAGGTTACACAATGTTCCCCAAAAGAGGGGTGGGAGCTCTGTGTCCCGTGATGTACTCCAAGAAAAGGATTTTACAGGTAAGCTGTTATTAAAAATCCTTTTTTCTTTATCGTACATCACGGGACACAGAGCGCATAGCAATGCTCCATGAAGGGAGGGAGACCGTAAGGCCAAAAAATAGCCACACAGGAAATATACCAGGAGGTAAAAAATAGCTCCACCAACAGAAAAAAAGGGGCGTGAACCGGGCCAGAGGATTCTATACTGCTGCCCGTAGGACCGCCTGCCCAAATGCTGCATCCGTAGCCTTTGCGACGTCCAACTTACAAAATTTAGTAAACGTATGTACGGAAGACCAGGTTGCCGCTTTGCAAACCTGTGCCATAGAGATCTGATGGTGTGCCGCCCAAGAGGCACTCATGGCCCTCGTAGAATGGGCTTTAACTGATAAGGGAGGTGGAACGCGCTTCAGACCATAGGCCTGAAAAATCAGCTGCTTAATCCACCTAGCCAAGGAAGACTTGGCAGCCGGCTGACCCTTCTTGGGGCCATCCGGAAGAACGAAAAGCACATCTGTTTTCCGAATCTTCTCTGTAGCCTTGAGATAAACCCTCATGGCCCGGACCACGTCCAAAGTATGAAGCAGTCTTTCCTCTCCGGACTGGGGAGTAGGAAAGAAGGATGGTAGGACTAGGTCCTGATTCAAGTGAAAACTGGATATGACCTTAGGAAGGAAAGAAGGTTGAGGCCGCAGAACCACTCTGTCCTTATGCAGAATCAGGTACGGTTCCCTGCAAGACAAGGCTGCCAGCTCGGAGACCCGTCTGGCCGAAGCCATAGCCACCAAGAAAACCAACTTTCGGGTTAGCAGCACAAGAGGGATTTCTGTCAGAGGTTCAAACGGCTGCTTTTGTAAAGCTGACAAGACCAGATTTAAATTCCAGGGGCAGAGGGGAGCTCTAATAGGGGGATTTACATGCAAGACCCCCTGCAAAAAGGTTTTCACAAGCGAATGTGTGGCCAAAGGCCTTTGAAACCATATCGATAAGGCAGACACCTGCCCCTTTAGAGTACTAAGAGCCAACCCCTTGTCAACGCCAACCTGGAGGAATCGCAAGATCCTGTCAATAAAAAACTTGCGAGGATGCCCTCCTTGAGACTCGCACCACTCCACATAGGTCCTCCAGACTCTGTAATAGATATTTCTAGAGACTGGCTTTCTAGCTTGAATTAACGTAGATATGACTTGGGCTGAGAGGCCTCTGCCCTTAAGAATTAGGGATTCAGCCGCCAAGCCATCAACTTTAGCTGCTGTGAAGCAGGGTGGTAGATCGGGCCCTGAGACAGCAGATCTGGGCGCAGGGGGAGTGGCCACGGTGCCCCTACTGACATCCTCACGATGAGTGCATACCAAGCCCTTCTGGGCCAGGCTGGGGCCACCAAGATCACCGGCCTGCGCTCCACCCTGATCCTTCGTAGAAGGCGGAGAATCATCTGTAGTGGAGGGAACGCATACAGGAGAGAAAACTGGTGCCAGGGGCAAACCAACGCATCGGTCCCGTAGGCCGAGGGGTCCCTGGCTCGGGATACGAATTTGTCCAACTTCTTGTTGAATCTTGTTGCCATGATGTCCACATCGGGAACTCCGAATCTTTGGCAAATCTCTTGGAATACCTGGGGGTGAAGAGACCACTCTCCCGGGAGTAACTGTTGACGACTCAAAAAATCTGCTTGAGAATTGTCTATCCCTGGGATGAACACTGCTGAGATGCAGGGTACATGGGCTTCGGCCCATGAAAAAATCAGGTTTACTTCTCTTTGAGCCGCTAGGCTCCTTGTGCCCCCTGGTGGTTTATGTATGCCACCGCCGTGGCATTGTCAGACTGTATCCTTACTGGCAGACCCTGCAGGGGGAGAGTCCAGGCGACCAGGGCCAACCGAGCAGCTCTGATCTCTAGGACATTGATGGGAAGCAGACTTTCTGCCTCTGACCACTGTCCCTGCTGGGTCCGCTTTCCTAAGATTGCCCCCCAACCTGTTAGGCTGGCATCTGTGGTTACTATTTTCCACGAGATGGGGCAAAAGGTTTTCCCTTTTGATAATTTTTGAGGGATCAGCCACCAGTACAGGCTGCGCCTGACTCCTGGGGAAAGAACTAATGGACGGTCTAATGCCTGTATGGACTTGTTCCAAGCAGAGAGAATAGCTGCCTGCAGAATTCTGGTATGGATCTGGGCATAGGGCGCTGCTTCGAAGGCGGCCACCATCTTTCCCAGCAGTCGCATGCATAGGCGAATAGTCGGCTTCTTTTTGCCTAAGACTATTTGAATCGTTTGAATCAACGACCTGATCTTCTCTTGAGGTAAAAAATACCCTCTGGCATTCTGTATCTAACCGAAAGCCTAGATATTCCAACTGTCTTGTGGGTTGTAACCTTGATTTTTCTTGGTTCACAATCCACCCGAACTCTTCTAGATGCCGCACTGTGCGGACTACTGCATGATTGAGGTTGGAAGCTGATCTGTCGATAACCAGGAGATCGTCCAGGTATGCCAGGACCAAGATGCCTTCTGTCCTTAGGACTGCTAGCACCGGGGCTAACACCTTTGTGAATACCCGTGGAGCTGTTGCCAACCCGAAAGGGAGGGCTACGAACTGGTAATGACTTTGATTTATCGTAAAACGAAGAAACCTGTGATGTGCTGGGTAAATCGGCACATGCAGATATGCATCCTTTATGTCTATAGATGCTAGAAAGTCGCCCTGATGCAGGCTGGCTGTCACTGAACGTATGGAGTCCATACGAAAGGTCTGAATCCTTAGAAAGCGATTTAGGCGTTTGAGGTCTAATATAGGCCTGACGTCGCCATTGGGTTTTGGTATAACAAACAGGTTGGAGTAGAATCCCAGACCCCTTTCTTGGGTTGGTACTTCTACAATTACTCCTTGGAGCAAGAGGCGATCCAGCGCCTTTACGAGAGAGGCCCTCTTTAATGGGTCGCTTGGAAGACTTGACCCCTGAAAATGAGGAGGGGGGATTTCTCGAAACTCTAGTTTGTAGCCTGAGGCTACTACGGACCGAACCCAAGAGTCGGGAATTCTGGCCTTCCAGACTTCGGAGAAAAACTGAAGTCTTCCCCCCACCCGAGAGAGTGGGGGCGCCCCTTTCATGAATCTGACTTGATGACTGGTTTAGCCGGCTTGCGAGACCAAGGCCTCTTGTTTGCCGCGGCTTGTCCCTGTGGGCGGTTATTAACTGCTGGACGCCCGGGAGGCCGTCGATACTGACGGGAAGTCGAAGGGGCCGAGCCTGCAATGGCCTGTCGTTTAAACGTGGGCCCACGCGGTCTTTTCTTGACCGGTAAGGAAGTACTTTTTCCACTTGATATGGTGTGGATATATTTATCTAGGTCTTCCCCGAATAGTCTTCCCCCATGAAAGGGAAACCCTGCTAAAAGCTTTTTGCAGGGTGCCTCTGCTGACCAGTTCTTTAGCCACAAAAGGCGACGCATGTGAACCATCAGTAGAGATGAACGGGATGCCTGTTGGATGGAGTCCTTAATAGCATCTATTGCAAAGCAGAGAGCCCTAGGGAATTCTGCTAATTCATGAGTATGCTGAGCCGGCATGTCCTTTAATATATGTTTTGCCTGATCCTTCAGGGCCTGACAAATACCAATGGCTGCTACTGCTGGCTGAACCATGGCACCTACTGAGGTGAAAGCTGCTTTCAGTAGGGTCTCGAATTTTTTGTCGACCGGATCCTTGAACATATGGACATTTTCAACCGGACAAGTCAGGGATTTATTCACGCAGGAAATGGCCGCGTCCACTGTAGGGAGTGCCCATTTCTTTACATATTCCTCTTCCATAGGGTAGAGAATAGAGAATCTTTTAGGAGGGACAAAGATTCTATCAGGTCGAACCCAATTCTGGTAAATCACGTTCCGCAGAAGGGGGTGCATTGGAAAAGACGCACAAGTTAATGGAGCCTTTAAAGAACCCAATGAGGATACCTCCGGGGCTACTAGTTCTGGCACTGGAAGTTTAAAGGCAGTGCGAACCATATCTGTCAAAGACTGGATCCACAGGCTCTCTGCTTGAGAGGCCGAAAAATATTCATCTATAGTGGAATTTTCCCTGTCTGAACCGTCGGGACTTGGGTCTGCCTGATCCCCTTGTGGGTCCCGTTCCTCTGAAGAGGAGACCTCCGCCTCTGAAAACCCCACACTGGGTGAGGGGGATCTAGCCCGCTTGCTACTTGGGCAAGGACGGGAAAACAACGCAGTTAACCTTTTCTCTAGCCCACTCATGGTGGCTGCTAGCATTTCTTCCGTCACGTAAACGGGAATGGGTGGATCGGGGGCCGCCTCTGCCCCCAGCACCCCCAATGGCTCTTGTACTATGCCACTCGGTGTCCTAACTGGCGAGGGTGGGGCCGTAGAAGCCTGGCCCAAATCCTCTGACCCCGATGGAGACCCCTTTTGCTTTTTGGCACCTTTAGCAGCCTTGGCTGGTCCAGATCCCTTTGGAGCCATTGTACAACCTTGGGTCACCCCTATAGCCAACACCTGACTGTTGCAGCTAGGAGTAACCAATATGAGGGCAGGTATGAGGAAAATGAAAAAGAACTAATTTCTCTCTTTTTCCCTTTTTTTTTTTTTTTTTTCAAAAAAATTTTTTTTTTTTTACCCGCCTGGGAGGTGGCAATACTGAGGAAACCTGTGAGTATTGACACACCAATGCCCGTTAGCCGGAGTCCAAGGTAGACTCAGATACTGCTGGATCTAAGGCTGAGTCCCTTTAAGCAAAAAACTTCCTTTTTTTTTCTGGTCAATAGTGGACCTAAGTCCTAGACCTGAAGATCCACAAAACCGCCACTAGGTGTCCCTGTGTGGCCAAAAGACCCAGCTGCACGCTCTGTATCCTTTCTTCCTCTGCCTTCAGGAGGGAAAGACCAGCCAGAGAAAAAGTTTTTCCCTTTAAACAGACCCTGACGCTGCTGGCCCGCCCCCCCGACGCACGCCGACGCTATAAAAGGCGGCGTGCACGCGCGCGCACCACGCTGAAACCACATGGAGGAAGCAGAGCAGAGGAAACAACATGGACCAGCGTTTAGGCAGCACCAACAGACACCAGGTAAGCACTAATCTTATTGTAGTGCACACACAGAGAGGAAGCTGTCCCCATGGGCTTCCTAAGAAACAGGAGTTTTTACCAGCAATTTCCTCTTTAAAACATGTGGGGTTGCAGTATCAGTGTTAACAGGCAGACCTGGGGTGAGTAGCAAATATATAACTTACACAAGTATACATATATCTACATGTTATCTGGGTAAACATTAGTATCCCATCCTGCCTACACAGACATAGTGGAGATAGTGGCTGATGCACAAGCATACTGTTAGCCAACCCAGAACCCCCAGGGGGATACCTACTGTCGAACCAAGTCCCGCAGGTTCCCTCTTACCTGCTCCACGCCGCAGGGTATTGCAAAATGCAAGAGGCCCAATCTTCCCCCATCTCCGTGGGTATTGTCTTGGACCTTCAGGGACCGGGGTCCTGTGTTAAGGAACCCACACCCCTGGACCTATATAGCATCCTGGCATCAGTAGCGTTTAGTTCTTGGAAGAGACTAAGGCACTGGAGCCCAGAATCCAGCCCTCCAAGGAGAGGCATTATAGGCAAAACCCCACTCCAGCAGGGCCCGGGTACCGTACACCTTGGCTTTGAAGCCCTTCGGACGGATCCGGCTAGCTATCCTGGGTCCCGAGACCTCCGAGGGACAGCTAGACGTGACCAACACCTAAGACACTGGCGAAAAAACTAAAGCACTCTCAGTGGGAGGGGGTTATATAGGGAGGAACTTCCTGTGAAGTTGATTACACCAGTGTCCACACCTGAAGGTACCCATATAACCCATATGTAATGGCTATGCGCTCTGTGTCCCGTGATGTACGATAAAGAAAAAACTGAGCAACGAAAAAAAAGTTGATAAACCAGGGATGACTAAAAGGGGACTGGGGGTGGTGAACCCCTCAACGATGGATGTATCAACAGAGGGGGACCCTGACTTAAGTCAACTAGACGAATCAAGAGCAGGCTCGCACATTCCAACGAAAGACGAATTAGATGGCATGCTAAGAAGACTGGAAAAAGTAATCAGAGATGAAATCAGTGCATTGAGGACGGATATAGGGTGTGACGGTATTAGAGCATATCTCCGCCATCCTCTCCCTTCTTCTCCCATAAAAGAAATCACCCCAATATTCCCCGACTAGGAATATCCCTGGAATCGCTGAATAATCCACACATTAGCCATGGCTTAATACTGGATCTAACAGGACACACTTTAATGAAAGTACACAGCACACTTTATACAGGATTTGGAACATCCCGCCCCCAACAACCGCTTTCCTATTGGTCCATTGTAAAGTATTCAGTCTTCACTCTGGTCCTCTAAAAAACCATGCAAATGAGGACTTGAAAATGTCTCCGCAGAGATTGGTCCCAAAGCTTGAATAGGTGTGGCCAGAAGCCTGAATATCTGTGTTCAGACAAGAGCCCCAGGGGGTCAATCAATGTACACAATAGCCAGCCACAGAACAATGGAGCCGTCTGGAGAATTGAGACAGGGCAGAAGTAATTTACACCTTATAATAGAAAGGCTTTAAATAGGGTTATCACACAATGGACAATAAGTATCACTTATGAGTCTGTTGACCTGGCTGGGGTTTAGAATAACAATTAACACCTCTACACACTGGACAATAAAATGTACCTCACAAGCCCGACTCCGGTATGCCATTGAAGGGTCATTGTCCAATTATCCAGGTCTAGAGGCACACAGGCATTAAGATTAGCAGGGAGAGAATTACATCTTCTGTAATACATGAATTAGGATTTCAGTATTTCATGGTCCATGACATTACTCCCCCTGGGAAATAGTTCAACATCTGCAGTGGGACCCAAACGGGTCACTCGAGGATGTTGGGCAAGTAGTCTTAAGGTTCCAGGACTGTCTGCCAGGATAACCCATCCGCCTTCCTGCTTTGCGGCCCTGGCCCATAATCGGACGGCAAGAGGCTCGCATTCAGTCCTCTCCAAAAGCCCCTGTCCCGGCAAGACCTGTCACACATCTCCCCTTTTGGCAGGGGACTAACCCAGTCGGAGACACCAGATGGGTTGTCTCTGAATTCAGTCAGTAGTTCCAGTCCCCCAAGGCCGGTATCCATACAGTACCCCAAATCACTTGCTCCAAACCGAGCATTACTCACCCCGCCATCCTCTGCCTCTCTCAGGGAACACGTCTGCCGCTGGGGAGAGGCCTGGACTAGCCCTTCTCCCTGGAGTCCTTTCAGCCGCTGGAGAGATGACAGGGTGGCTGGGCTCAGTCCATCATGCTGTTGGGGATCTGGGCCAACTGGCCACCATTTATGGGTTATACTAGTGGAGACTGAAGTCTCATCCACTGGTGTGAGGTGAAAATCCCCCAGTGCTTGCAAAGCAAAGCCGACATCCTCCTCTTTCAGTCCTGTACCATTTTCTGGGGTTGTGCCAGTGGAGACTGAAGTCCCATCCACTACCACAGGGACCCCTTCTTCTGTTAGGTGAAAGCAGAGGCCCGGGGCACTCTGCTCTGTTGCCAGCTCTTCCGCTGGGTTGCTCTGAGTGGAGACCACAGTCCCATCCACCGATATCCGCTCAAGCTGTAGTGGGGTGCAGCCGCCAGTAGCATCTTGTCCCGCTGCCAGGGATTCTGCTGGGAGTAAGAGCTTTACCACCTCAGCTGGTTGCTGGGGAGGGGGGCCAACCGCCCCGGCTCCCTGGAACTCCACAGTTGGTCCCGGTGCTGGGCAGAGATGGCTGGCAATCTGCCCTGTTGCCAGCACTTCTGCTGGGGATGCATAATCCATAACATCCTCTGAACAGTCCATACATTCTGTAATCTGTGGCTGGGGAGTGTTCGCCATCTTATCACCCTGAGCCTCCAAAACTGCCACAGGGGTGGGGCAGAGGTCTTGAACCCTCTGTCCGGTGACCAGCACTTCAGCTGGGGAAGTTCCTTGTAACTCCACAATTACTGCTCTTGGGGCTGGGCAGAGCACAGTGAAGTGTGGCCCTGATACCAGCTCTTCTGCTGGAGGCCCATCAGGTTGTTCTTCCTCAGCAGAGAAGTCTATCAGATCCCCTGTCTCTGCAACTGGTGTCTGGGGATAGAGGTTCACCATCTCCTGTCTTTCATTTGGTGCTGCTTCTTTAGGCGTTGTCACCGATCGTCGTATTTCTGCAATTCTCAGCTCATGTTGCCGCTCTCGTTCTTTCTCATCAAAAGCTTTAAAAGCTCTAAACGGAATCTTCCTTGTGTCTGCTGTGCTGTACTCACTGTTTGGAGAATGTGCGGCTGCTTGTTGAACTGCTGCCAGTTTTAACTGTAGTTCTGCGTTTCTTATTTGTTTAGCCTCCTCCGCTACCAGGGTCATCACTTTCAGCACCACATCCGCCGTTGGGTTCGGACCGAACCATGCTAATTTCTCTCTTATTAGCTTGTTAGCTGGTGATTCCTCATCCTGAATCACTGGTGTCCCCATCTTCTGTACTGCAGGCCTTGCTGCAACCGAGTTCTCCTGGTCTAGCTCCATTTATTCTGCTATGATGACACGCTCGGTTTTGCTGCTAGCAATCCTTCCACAAACTTCCAGTAGTCCTTTCCGTGTATTTCTTTTAAGCAGGGTGTACCAGTCTTCCATTCACTGTTCCCAGTGTCTGCTTGGAATCCTGGTGTAAAGGAAGGTAGAAGGGAAAATCCCGCTGCTGCCATCCAGTGTGACGGTATTAGAGCATATCTCCGCCATCCTCTCCCTTCTTCTCCCATAAAAGAAATCACCCCAATATTCCCCGACTAGGAATATCCCTGGAATCGCTGAATAATCCACACATTAGCCATGGCTTAATACTGGATCTAACAGGACACACTTTAATGAAAGTACACAGCACACTTTATACAGGATTTGGAACATCCCGCCCCCAACAACCGCTTTCCTATTGGTCCATTGTAAAGTATTCAGTCTTCACTCTGGTCCTCTAAAAAACCATGCAAATGAGGACTTGAAAATGTCTCCGCAGAGATTGGTCCCAAAGCTTGAATAGGTGTGGCCAGAAGCCTGAATATCTGTGTTCAGACAAGAGCCCCAGGGGGTCAATCAATGTACACAATAGCCAGCCACAGAACAATGGAGCCGTCTGGAGAATTGAGACAGGGCAGAAGTAATTTACACCTTATAATAGAAAGGCTTTAAATAGGGTTATCACACAATGGACAATAAGTATCACTTATGAGTCTGTTGACCTGGCTGGGGTTTAGAATAACAATTAACACCTCTACACACTGGACAATAAAATGTATCTCACAAGCCCGACTCCGGTATGCCATTGAAGGGTCATTGTCCAATTATCCAGGTCTAGAGGCACACAGGCATTAAGATTAGCAGGGAGAGAATTACATCTTCTGTAATACATGAATTAGGATTTCAGTATTTCATGGTCCATGACATAGGGCATATTCTATCACGCGTGGAAGAGATGGAAACCAGGCAGGAAAGACAAGATTTAGAACTCACTCAACTAAGAGACCAACAGATCCAATTAAAACTGAACCAGAGACTCCTGCAATACCGGCTAGAAGACCAGGAGAATCGCAATCGTAGGCAAAACCTGCGTATCCGCTCTATTAAAGAAGAAAGGGGTGAAGACTTGCAAAAAAATTTAAACAATCTGTTTCTTCCCCTCCTGGACAAGGGCATGGAAGAACCCCTCAAAATAGAGCAGGTCCACCGTATTGGCCGAGCCAGAGTTGGAGGAGGTGAAAGACCAAGAGATATACTCGTCAGGTTCAGACATTATGAAGATAAGGCAGAGATCTGGTCTAGACTGAGAGGAAAGTCACCCCTGGGATATCAAGGGGACAAGATCCAGATCTTTACAGATCTGGCACGGGAAAACCCTTGATAGGAGGAGGCACCTAAAGCCCCTATTGGAACAGATGCGACAAAAAAATATTAAATACCAGTGGGGGTTCCCGGCATGCCTTATTGGAAAGAAGGAGGGGATCTCGGCAAAACTGACATTCCCAGAAGACCTGCCAGGTTTCTGCCGAAAATTGGATCTACAGAGTGTGGACTTACCCGGATGGGTTGAATGAGTCTATCTGACCTCAGGAGGGGGAAACAGGGGGGGGGAATCGGGGGGGAGGGGGGAAAAGAGGGGGCACTAGGCAGGGTCTTCTGCGCCCCAACTTAAAAAACTCCAGAAGACTGCCCAGCTGTCTTCTGGGGGAGACACAAGAGGGTCCGTTGGTGTGGGTAAAGTCTCCACCTCACCACATAGAAACCAGAGGGCAATAGGGGGGGTAGTGCCCGGGGTGGTTTCAAAGGCGATGGTGGGGTCTGGGAGGGGGGCTTAGGGTTGGGGAAATGGGGAGGGGGGTGGGAAGGGCTTGGGAAGGAGGGGGGACATGGCTCTCAGGGACTCGAGTGGAAACAGGGGAGTTAAGGGAGAACTGGGTGAGATGACAGACATTAAGTTTATGTCATACAATGTTAAAGGTATGAATTCTGAGCGTAAAAGATATAAGATCCTAGAGGAGATCAAACACTATAGAGCCGATGTGGTCTTTATACAGGAAACACATTTATCCCTGGAATCAAGTTATTAAGTTGTACTCACCCACTTTTCCCATCTGGTACTACTGCGACTCTATCTCTAACCGTTCACGGGGAGTGGCAATTGGTTTTGCGCAAGGTATAAGGTTTGTTCTAGAGGCAAGATTACTAGACCCGAAAGGCAGATTCCTATTTTTAAAAGGGAAACTAGAGAATACAACATATACCTTTGCAAACATCTACTCCCCTAATAAACATCCTATCGAATATCTAGGTAAAATCCTGGGTAAACTGTCAAACTTCAAGGAGGGATATTTGATCTTAATGGGGGATTTAAATTTTAATATGGACCCGAGAGTAGACAACAAGTCCTGGGGGAGGGAGAGAATCAATGTGCAACTTCAAAAAATAAGACATAAAATGCATGATAAACAACTAGTAGATGTATGGAGGGTTTTACACCCAGGCATACACGACTACACGTTCTTCTCCCCCCCACATGGAACATACTCTCGGATCGACTACATTTTGGTGGACCATAGCTTATTAGATCGGGTGATCGAAGCAGACATTGGTATTATGACTTTATCGGACCATGCCCCAGTCACCATGAAAATCAGATCACTTGTCCACGAGAGCCAACAGTCGACATGGTACCTAAATGATAGCCTGATCCGAGACGATGGGGGGGCTGGGAGGGTGGAAGAGGAACTGAAACAATTCTTTCTTAGTAATGACAAGAGATCTCAAGTGCTACCCTCTGGATGACGCATAAAGCGTACATCAGAGGGGTACTAATATCTGAGGGAGCTAGGAAAAAAGCTGAAAGAAATAGGAAGCGTAATGCCCTGACCAAGGAAATAACGATTTTAGAGCGAAGCCATAAAGAACAGACACGAAACGAGACATATGTAAAATTGATCCAAAAAAGAGATGAACTAAAAGAGATTATGGAACAGGAAGCCAGTACAAACTTTAAGAATATTGCCAGAGAGAGGTACGTATGGGGTAATAAACCCAGTAGGTACCTCGCTAAAATGGCTCAAAAAAAGAGGACCAGGAACTACATTGAGAAAGTCAAAAGGAAAAGTGGGGAGCTGGTGTATTCAACCAAGGACATAGGCGAAACTTTTAAAAACTATTATGAAGAACTCTACTCGATTAATCAAGGAAAGTGGCAAGAGGGGGTGAAAGAGGCGAAGACGCAAGAATTTCTCGAGCAGGCGGGGCTACCCAAAATAAAGGAGTTGGAAAAAATAATAATGGATAAACCCATAACGGAAGAAGAAATTAAGAATGCCCTGAAAAATACGGCAGGGGGCAAAAGCCCGGGCCCTGACGGGTTCTCGGTCTTCTACTATAAGAGATTTAGCCATATTTTGATACCTATAATTTGTAGATATTTTAACGGTCTAGGATCGGAGTACGATATTAGTAAGGAGGCCTTAGCCGCCTCTGTCGTAGTTATTTTAAAGGAGGGGAAGGACGGATCAACCTGTTCGGGATATAGACCAATTTCTCTGTTAAACACTGATACGAAGCTCTTTGCAAAAATTCTGGCAGGGCGTTTAAAAAAGTCTTTACATCAGTTGGTCTATCCTGACCAGGTTGGATTTGTCCCAATGAGAGAAGGAAAGGAGAATGGCATAAGAGCGCTCCTCCTTTTAGAGAGGATGAAACAGAGTGGGCCCCCAGGACTATTCCTGTCGGTGGATGCCGAGAAGGCCTTCGACAGGGTAGACTGGGGGTTCATGATGCAGACTCTCGAAACAAACAATGGGAATCGGAGAGCGGCTGATGAAATTGATTAAAACTCTTTATTACCATGCCTCCGCCAGAATTAAAATAAATGGCACGTATTCGGAGTCCTTCGAAATGAAGAACGGGACAAGGCAGGGGTGGCCCCTATCCCCCCTTCTCTTTATATTAGCACTTGAACCTCTGCTTGCAACGATCTGCAAGGCCCCCGAAGTCAACGGGGTCAGAGTAGAAGATGAAGAACATAAGCTGGCGGCATTCGCCGACGACGTGTTGTTCTTCCTCACTAAACCAATGGAATCCATACCCAAGCTTCTATTGATAATACAACTTTATAGTAAAATTTCCAATTTCAAAATTAATATAACAAAATCTGAAATACTAAACATAAATCTCAATAAAAAGGAAGAGTTGCAAGTAAAGGAGATATGTGTTATCCCCTGGAAGAAATAAATAAAATACCTTGGTATAAAATTAGCCAATTCGACCCAGAAGATGTATAGTATTAACTATATCCCCTTATTAAATGAGATTAAAGACGAATTAAAAAAGATGATAAACAAACCTATTTCATGGATAGGACGCATCAATATGTTGAAGATGACCATTGTACCAAAAATGTTATATAAATTCACAATGATGCCAATCGCTTTACCCCAACAGTTTCTAAATACCCTAAACTTCTTACTAATTAATTATGTCTGGAAAAACAAAAAACACAGAATCTCTCTTTCAATCCTCAAACAAGCGAAGCAACAGGGCGGTCTCTCAATTCCCGATTATTAAAAATTATTATAAGGCGGCTGTTCTTTCTAGGGTGATAGAATGGGCTAGGGATAGACCAGGGAAGAGATGGTTACAAATAGAGAAGGCACAAGTCAATCTTCAACTCACTAATATCATGTGGATACCTGCACAACACCGAGCTCTGGACAATAAAATATATGATTTGACACGTGACACATTAAAAATATGGGATAGAGCACAGACACTTTTAGAGAGCAAGTTTAATTCCACACTAATAAATTTAAAGGAAAACACATATTTTGCACCTGGGATAAAGAAGATAGGGGGCAACTGGATCAGAAAGGAAAAAGTATACTTAGGAGACATCATAAACAACGGGACGATAAAGACCTACGAAGAGCTAGAGGCCAAAGTGGACTTCTGGAAGCTGGATAGGTGGCACTACTCCCAGCTACGCCATTTTGTACAATACCTCCCCCGCCCTTTACGGACGGGGTTAGAGTTGACACCAGTAGAGAAGCTATGTAAGGCAGAAAATCCTAAGAGTACGGTCTCCAAATTATATGGGATTCTTATAAAGATTGGTGCTCGTGAAGACGCACCCTGCCTAGAGAAATGGGAAAGAGAATTGGGCACTTCCAGAGGGAAAAACACTTCACAAAGAATATTTCAATTAACGCACGCATCAGCTATTGACACAAGAACAGCCGAGACCAACTACAAGTGCCTTTCGGGCTGGAACATGACCCCAGACAAAGCCAGTAAATTTAAAGTAGGCCAAACCGCCAATTGCTGGTGGGGGTGTCCGGATAAAGGTACAATGGGACACTTGTGGTGGACCTGCCCGAAAATACAAAAGTTTGGGATAATATAAGCAGCCAAATAAAAGATTACTGGGAAGAAGCTCAAAAAAGATCCCTGGGGGTTGCTCTTCCATTGCGGCCACGGGGGTATTAAGGGGTATAGGCAATCCTTATTACCCCATCTACTAAATGCAGCCAAAAGAATGGCAAGAAATGGAAGGTCCGCAGATTTGGGAGTGGATTGACGCAGTGGAGGAGACTTATAGATCAGAAGAGTTGAAAAGTAGCGTATTGAAAACCAATATGGATTTCCAGGAAAAATGGGGAAAGTGGAAAGAATACAAAAAAACATGGAGTTATGTGGAGGGCCTGAGGCCCCCCTAGGAAAAAAACTGGGCATATTAGATCTCGCTAAAAAACCAAGGTGACGACACCCAATATTGAAAGACCTTAAAGCGGAGGTTCACCCTAAATATAAGCTCTCCCATGTGATCCTGTTTTTTTTTCTTAAAATCCCCCACTTACTGTATTATGTTGAATTTTAATTTCTTTCCCCCGCGGTGGGTGGCTCTAGTATAGCGCGTCACATCTTACGAAAATACCCGATAAGGACTCGGGTAATCTCGGCGAAAATGCGGCGCCTGCACACAGACCTAGGAGCTGACTGCGCAGGCGCTGTATTTCTCCGAGTCCTATTCCGGCGTTTTTCGCTATAGCCGTAGAAGAAATACGGCGCCTGCGCAGTCAGCTCCTAGGTCTGTGCGCAGGCGCCGCATTTTCGCCGAGATTACCGAGTCCTTATCGGGTATTTTCATAAGATGTGACGCGCTTTACTGGCGCCGTCCACCACGGGGGTAAGAAATAAAAATGTAACATAATACAGTAAGTGGGGGATTTAAAAAAAAAAAACAGCATACTGGCGCTGACGCCAGTATGCTGGATCACATGGGAGAGCTTACATTTAGGGTGAACCACCTCTTTAAGTCTATCCATAAAGCCAGCCGAGTCCTGAGAGCCATGAGGGAGGGGGGGGGTGAATACAGGGGGGGGGCAGGAAAGCCTCTGAATAAGGGGGCCGATTACCCCTTTCCCGGTTCATACAAAAAAATAAATAAAATAACAGATGCTCAAAAGGCCTAACAGTCAAGGTTATCTACGCACTCAAGCTACCCAACAGACGTGAAGACAAAGAAAAATGGATAGCCGCACTCCAAAACCTGATGGGTGGTCTTTTATTCAATAGACAGCATGTACAAAATAGGGTCACAGCAGTAGAAACAAGGAACAGCCGACGCGTTTCGCACTGGATCAGTGCTTATTCATGGCTGAATCAGCCACGAATAAGCACTGATCCAGTGCGAAACGCGTCGGATGTTCCTTGTTTCTACTGCTGTGACCCTATTTTTGTACATGCTGTCTATTGAATAAAAGACCACCCATCAGGTTTTGGAGTGCGGCTATCCATTTTTCTTTGTCTTCATTTTGCTTAGTGCACCGCCAGCACCCTCGGTATCCTGCACCACCTGTAACCATTTAGTGATCCCACCTGGAGCGGTGACTCCTTTCTCTCTACCCAACAGACGTGGCGATTTTGATTGCGTTCTCCTACAGAAGGAGAAATGGTGGGTGTACCATCTTAAGTCCCTGGTACCGGTGGGACTTAACACCAAATTAAATTTGCAGGCCTTTTTGGACCCCTAGAAGAACAACTAACACCCTCTCACTGGATGTGATGACCAGCCTGCTTTATACATTATCCAAACACCATTCATCTTAGAGATATTATGTCTGTTCCGGTTCTACCTTGTCTAGACCCTCCCACTTATAAACATAAATCCAGCACTAACCCTAATGTTGTTATGCTGAATTTATTTATTCTTGCGTTTGCTAAATTGCAAGTTTATTAAAAAGGCCATACATGTGTTCATATTTTATGTTCTTCCCTCTGTTTTGCCTTCCCTTTTGTACCCATCCCTCATTAGTTTTTTCCTTTACTTTACTTTCTACAAATGTTTCTTTCTTGTCTTTACTTGACATATGAACACAATAAGTCTTGATTGATTTATAGTTATTCTGTTTGCAATAGCAAAGGCTTGCGTTTAGTGCTGTGGGGGATATTGCAATTCTGCATTGAGAAATCTTTTTTGTTCCCCCGTTCTGTCTGCATTCCTATTCAAACAGTCTAACCACCAATAATGAACTACTGATTCCTTTTGTTCTGTGTTACTTTAAAAGAAAGCCACTGGATGATTACGGCACTGCCAGCAATGACACCGTACTCACTTCTTCCCCTTCTTTCTACTGGTGATGATCATCAGCCGAGACGTACATAAACAAAGCGCCCGTGCTGACGATCAATACGTCCGAGACGAAGCTACGCCAATGTGCCAGGCAAAACGCGCTGACGTCACCAACTAGCGTGATCACGTGACACCAAACGCCTGTATGGAGGAACATAGCAACTTCACGCTAGAGATTGCTGTAAGCCCAAGCTGCACCTACGATGGTTCAAAATCAACAACTTACAGTCACGGATGGATGTTGAGTACATCGCGCTGTCTCTACTCAATTGTCTAACCAGCCCATGATCCACACCAAAACTGTACGCCGGCAACACTTGTCATTTAAACAGTGCCACAACTGGATACCAGGACTGGACGTATAGACTAATCAACAACAGCGGAAGTGATTTGTACCACCCATCGAGGTGGTAACGTATATTCACTAACTGTCACAATGCTTATGAACTATATGTAGTGGGGTCCGCTTGCCGCACCAGTACGCAGCAAAATCTCTATCATTTGTTTGACACATAAGGTCTGCTGCATGTCAACAAACCGGTAAAACCTCACATGAATGTGACGGGGGACTCTAATTCAGATACCTAACTAACCCACTATACCTAATAAGCTGACTCCATGTGAACTAAGCACTAATCATTACTAACAGACTTTTATCAAGACATGTGCTAAACCTACTAATATTATTGGCTCATCAACACAGCCAAATACAGCCTCTTATGTTTTGCTTGGTTTGCTTTTGTTACCAATGTGATAGCCAGCCTTTTATGTCAGTATTTATTTTGACATTTACCTTTTTGGCTAATGGTTTGTGAATTTACTAAACGTTACTCAGCAATCTCTTCCCCCTCTTCCTCCCCCCCCTCCTCCACCCTTATATCAGGCCAGTGTCCAGCCTCCACATACTGACAACACTATTCGGTAATTTGCGGACCGTCCGGGAGGGGATACTTTTAACCCCACCCGCCCCAATCCATTATGCCTTCCACATCTATACTAGCCCCCATGACATTATGAGTGTTCTCATAGTGTAGGCTGAACACCAAGGTGTCCAGGCCACGCTAATTGTCTATGTTTGTATGTGTCTTTGTCCTGTCTATGGGCCAGATTCAGGTAGATGGGCGCTTCTTTACTTTGGAGTAACGTTTCTCATTTACGTTACTCCGCCGACACTTTCGGCGCAAGTACTGTTATTCACATAGCAGTTGCGCGTAAACTTGCGCCAGAGTAACGATAATGCACTGGCGTAACCCGACGCAAGTGGAAGTGGGTGTGATCATATGTAAATGATGGGCGGAGCCCAGCGCAGAGGCTTACGTTCAGCGCATCATCCACGGAGCATGCGCGGTGATTGAGGCTCCACTTGCCCCCTTGTGCGCATGCTCACAACTTCCGTTGGCACCACTTCACGGGAAACGCCAGCGCAATGTGATCCGTTGCGCGTATAAAAGCGCTAGCGGAAACGCCATTCCGGCGCAAAAGTATTTCCGTTTCCCCCCACCCCAGGGAAGATACTTTTGCACTGTGATGGCTGCTCCTGCTACCCCCAAAGAGAGGAGGAACCTCAATTTCAACTCCCAGGAGGTGTCTGT
Source organism: Rana kukunoris (assembly GCA_029574335.1). NCBI lineage: Eukaryota > Metazoa > Chordata > Amphibia > Anura > Ranidae > Rana > Rana kukunoris. The sequence goes on from JAJQKJ010002203.1 coordinate 71,246, forward strand.
GATCATCTCGGCTATGGAGACTTTTAATCAGTTCCTCCACGGGAAAAAAAAGTAGGAAGACCAGCCGGGAGAGGAAGCAGGGCATCCTGGAGACCATTTCTGCCAGGGTCAATGTGTTAGGGTACTCCACCCGGACTGCTAGCGACATACAAAAAAAAAAATTAACGACCTGCGGCGCAAGGTCCGTGGCAAGGTGGCCACCATCAGGAGGCATGGGAGGGGCACAGGTGGTGGTCCACCATGTCCGGTCAGCCTGACCACGGAGGAGGAGGTGGTCGCCCTCTGCCTGGACAGGGAGCAGTTGGAGGGGGTCCCTGGCTATGACTCCATGGAGGAAGGCTCCAGGACAGGTAAGTGTTTTTTATCTCCTATTTGATGTGTTGCATGTGGGGGGGGGGGGAGGGTACATGTGCCAAGTGTGTGGGACCACCAACATGTGTCTGTTTTGTGTCATCCACAGATGACGGAGCTGGGCCATCATCTCTTACCGGCCAGTCCACCCCAACCTCCCAACGGGATCCTGATGACGAGGCCCTGGGTGCTGGAGACACCGAGGTGGAGGAGAGTGCCCACACCACCTCTGCAGAGGTGGTTGTGGAGGAGCCTGTCCCTGAGCAGGACTTTATGTTATTGTTGGAGGAGTCCTCCTCCTTTGCAGGGCCCTCTGTCATCCCCTCCCCCATCCTAGGTAGCCCCTCAAGGGCGACTCCATCCCCACGGGGACAACCTTCTCCTGGGCCCAGGAAGTCGACACGTAAGACCAGGGGGGTGTCTGATATGGTCCAGGACCAGGTGCTGTTGGACCATGCCAGGCAGACCCAGCAGATGGGGGAGATTGCTGGCCACTTGGACCGGGTCGCTGACAGCCTGGGCTCCATGTCACAGCTGCCCAGTGGTGTGCAGGACGTTGTGACCAGCCTGGGGGAGGTGCAGGCTGATGTACGGCACCTGACAGCAGCCGTCAACGCCAACACAGCTGCCATCCGGGAAGAGGGGAGGCAGCGGCAGCGTGACCAGCGGCATCATATCACCCGCCAGCTGAGGATGCAGGCCCAGACCAACCTGTATCTCAGCCGTATTGCCGTGGCCTTGGAGGGCAGGCAGCCAACAGCTCCCAGGAGTGGCCCACCCGGGGATCAGCCTCCTCCAGATGCCCCCCCACCCCCACCACCACCCACTCCCTCCAGGCAGCTGAGGAGCCCAAGAGTGCCCCCAAGGAGGAGCCCCCGTCATCCCAGATGAGGGTTTTTTTTTTTTTGTTTATATATTTTTTTTTTATATACTCAGATTATGAGTTTTTGTTTATTTTTGTATATTTTTTTTATATTCACGTTATGAGTTTTTGTTTATTTTTTTTCTCATGTTATGAGATATGTATTTAATTTTTTACTGCACACGGTCAGGAGTGCAGGGGACAGTGTGAATGGTGTGTGAATGTGAGGGGGTGGCACTCCTGCCAGTAAGGGGTGTCACCCTCGGCCGTGGTGGTGAAGTTAACCCCACGGCTGTATGAATGACGTGTGAAAGGTGTATGAATGGACAGCGACATCATTGGGGCCTTGACGCTGGCGTTGCTGCTCCCAAGTCCTACATGCTGGACTTGGGCTAATCCAATGCGATGTGGATGTGTTGTGTGTGATCTAGGGACATCAGTGGTGTACATGCGTGCATTGTCTGTGTGATTAATGTTTTGGTTTAGTGTCCAAAGATGCCTACGGCGAGGACCCTCCTGACTGCTCTTCCATCAGCAGACTGGGTCTCCTCTGGCAGGTGGGGACTGTGTGGGTCGGGGGTCAGGTCATCACGTATGTCAATCTGCAGGCCTTTTCTCATAGCAAAGTTGTGCAGAATGCAACATGCACCGATGATCTGACACACAAAGGTAGGGGAATACAATAGGGTCCCCCCGGACTTATCCAGGCAGCGGAAACGGGACTTCAGGAGCTCGAATGTGTGCTCCACCACTGCACGGGTTTTGATGTGTGCTTCATTGTATTTTCTCTCTCCTCTGGTTTGGGGGTTCCGGAAAGGAGTCATGAGATGGGGTCCCAGTGCATATGCAGAGTCACCTGGAAGGGAAAAGACAGGAGGATGTTAGTCATGCATGTGCCACTTGTGAGGTGTGCATCATGGGAGGGGATAGTCATGCCTGCCACCCATGTCACTCACCAACCAGCCAGCTGTCCCCATACATGTTCTGCTCGAATTCTGCTGGGATGGGGCTCTGATTGTATATGAAGCTGTCATGGCTGGACCCGGGGTGTTTGGCACGGACGTGCCATATGAGGCGTTGGGCATCGGCTATCACCTGTACGTTGATGGAATGCCAATGCTTCCGATTGCGGTATATGTGCTCTGTGGCACTGGGGGGCTGTAGTGCCACATGTGTACAATCAATGGCCCCGATGGTGCGTGGGAATCTGGCAATGCTGTAGAAATCTGTCATTGCCTTCAGCCGCAGCTCCTCAGTGGTGGGTCTGATGAACTGGTTGGACATGCGTCTGAGGATTGCAGGGACAACCTGGTGCACACATCTGCTCACGGAGGATTGTGACATCCCAGCCACCACTCCACTTGTACGCTGGAATGATCCACTTGCAAGGAAATGAAGTGTTGCCAGTACCTTCACCAGTGGCTGCACTGCTTGTGAGCGGAGCGGTGTGTTGGGCTGGTGATGTCACCCTGCAGGGTTGTGGTTAGTTCAAGTATTGCATCTGGGCTGAATCTGAAGAGGCGATACACCTCCTCATCACCCATGCCAAAGAGGCTCATGCGCGTGCGGTATATCCTCTCACGTGCCCGCCTCCTTCGTTCCGGGGGACCCAGTACTAGTGCTAGGACCATGATTGCCCCTGGCATGTTGGCACACAGAGGTGTTGTCCTTGCACGTGTGGTTGTTCAGCTTGCTAGTTTCGTCGGTAACGCTGCTGCTGGAGCTGCTCTCCTGCTGACCTGAGGCCGTCTGGAGTAAAGATAAAGCAGCTATTTGTAGAAATAACTTTGCACCGGACGGACGAGATACGCGCGGCGCATGTAGCCGGCGTATGGTGCTAATCCGTTCGCGAATTGGGAAATCTCCCTCATTTGCATATTTGCAGGGGAAATCAATAGGCGCGACTGATGCGCCAAACGAAATTATGCGCTGACGAGACTCTGGCGTTGGAAAGTTAAGCCGATCGGAAATGGCCCGTTTTCAGTCATCTAGTTTGGTGGGTACGGCCACATAGAAACGACGGCGCATCTTCACAGTTACGCGGCGCATATCGAATTACTCCAGTGCAAGTCTTGCTGAATCTGGCCCTATGTGTTGTTTTCTACACTGTTGCACATATGATAGCCAATATTTGTATGGCTACCATCTGTTTAGGTAGTTCCCATGCAATTGTGCTCCATATTTTAACCTTTTGATACTAATTAATAAACGACCTTTTGTATCACCACCATCTTCAGATCATTTTTTGTTGCCCAAAGTAATCCCTTTAGGCCCTCTGCTGACCGACTATCCCTTTCCCAATTTCTTCCCCCTTCTTTTCAAATTACAGTTATGGTTACAGCAACATCACCTAATTAGGTATTCGATCTTTACAGGTGGTAGCTACTCTTCGCCTGTACACTAGTGGATACTTGCGCATCCCCCTTTTCCCTTACCCTATATTTATATACATCATAGAGGGCCCTTTTCCCCAGTAGCAGTCTGTTCACTGTTCAACAAAAGGCGGCTCATTGGGTCGACATAAATAGCCGCTAACAAGATTTAATTTTCCAGCAAAAGACTCTCTCTTTTCATCATTGAAGATGCAATGCCCTCAGCTATCAAACCCTCCATTTTGTTCAGGCGATATAACAGGCTCTTCCATTCCAAGAGGAATTTACCCAGAGTTAGATTGTCACATTGCAACCTCTTGGTGACAGTGAAGGGGTGAAAGAGAAGGTTCTCCAGCTCTTTTGTTTGTGTCCACTGGCTTTCCGTTAATGCAAGATTTTCATTGTCCATTTCTTCTATGAAGTCTTTAAGTTCAAGCAAACGCTTCACCATTAAATAAGTGCTTCCCCAGCGAGTTGTTTGATCCAAAATGGCTCCTTTTCCTGCATGTCTTTTCAAAATTGCATCTGTTTTTGGGGCCCTGGCTGCAACAGTTACTTGCCGTAATTTTCCAATTAGTGTAGCTGCATGGCAATCTTATAATCCATCTCTTATGGCAAGTTGCAGTGTATGAACAGCACATCGCATTTGATGAATAGTAGCAAGCTTCTTCAACAAAGTTGTCTAAAAAAAAAATTCAGCATTCTCTTCAGTTTCTAAACTTTCCCCAATACTTGCAGAGCTGTCTTCTTCTAACTCTTAGGCCCCATACACACGAGCAGACAGATTTGTTCAAATCGGTCGGGCAGACCGATTTGAACAAATCTGTCTGCTGAGGACGTATTGGTTTGATTGTGTACACACGATCAAACCAAAATCCCCGCCGGCAGACGGCGCGCTGACGTGGCGGTGACGCCACCGCACCAGGAAGTAAAACACTTCCGCGCATGCGTCGAAACCATTCGACGCGTGTGCGAGAAGACATGTCTGCTGGTTAGCGTACTAAGCATGCTTTGAAATCTGTCGGCTGGCCAAATCTGTCGGCTCGCCCGTACACACGATCAAATCTGTCTGCTGGGACGGTCGGGCCGACAGTTTTCAGCAGATTTGATCGTGTGTAAGCGGCCTAAGGCTCCATGCACACTGAAGCTGATAAAAGCTATAAAAAAACGCCAGTAGCTTTGCAGGGAGCCTTGCAACGTTTTTTAGTGTTTTTGCAATAGCTTTATTCAACGTTTTTCAGTGTAGGTTTTATCAGCTTTTTTTTTAATGGATAAAAAAAAAAAAAAAAAAATGCAAAAAAAAGAAAAAAAAAAAGAAAACGCTGGCGCCGGCTTTTTTGAGCGTTTGAATGTTTTTCGGCATTTTTCATTTTTTAGCGTTTTTTCCCGCCGAAAAATGGCACTTTGAATGCAAATTTCGGGCGTTTAGAAAAAAAGCCAATAAACTCCAAAGCTCATTAACACTGAAAAACGCCCAGGTGTGCATGGGCACATAGGCTAACATAGAGTTTTGTTTATGGGCTTTAAAAAAAAAAAGAAGCCAAAATGCCAATAAACTGCAGTTTATCAGCTTCAGTGTGCATGGAGCCTAATATATGTTTGTTACCTTCTTCATCTGCGTTCATCTTCTTAATTGTGCTCAACATGTTAAAAGTGTTATCTGTCACAACACATAAAATCTGTTCCTTTTTAATTTCAAAATCTCCACTAACTTCTGAAGGTAATCACTTGTTTTTAATTCCAATCTAAATTTAGTAGGAGCAGGAGTCAGTGCATTGTTTGCCGACTCAGACTCCAGGTACCCAAAATTTCCTCCGACTCCACAGCACTGCTGCGAAGAGTGCTGGATCAGGCCGTAGATGAGCATGAAGAGGAAGAGCCGTGGTCACCATCACCACCAGAAGCAGCCTTGTCGTCATCGATTGCTGGACCTGCAGCAACGCAGAGAGGGGAGTCTGAAGAAGAGGAAAAATTTGAGGATTCCCCCGAAGTGTGGCTTTAAAGGCAACGAAGCAATTTTAAATGTTTTATACAAAGTTATAAAGTTTTATTAATAAATAACAATAGTGTCCAGAGACACATAAATATAAAAAGAACAAATAATTATACAATTTGAATGATCCACAGGGTAAGTACCAGGCCCAACGCGTTTCAGGTTTTCCCTTCTTCAGGGGCCGAAGACTATGTGAGATCAATCAAGATAGTTTAAAATTGCAGGTCATTCGAGGCATATATCAACCATGGCGTGGAGATTTCCAAGATGGAATGGAAATAGGAAAACCGGGATACTGTGCTTTATACGGCCATATTAGGACCAAGAAAACTGTCGCAAAATGTATACTATCCCAAATTGTTGGAAAGTATCGATGTGGTAGCATCTGAACAGTTGTGGGCAGATGAGATCACTGACAATATGTAGATGTAAACAAGCGCGGCATCGCAGCATTCTGCCATGTCAGGTCTGAAGAAGAGGAGTCAGAGGAGTAAGGTGGCTTTGAGGAGGTGGAAGACCAACCACAGCAGGCGTCCCAGGGGGCTTGTTGTCACCTTTCAGGGACCCTTGGTGTTGTACGTGGCTGGGTGGAGGAAGAGACATTCAATTACGTCAGAAAAGACTAGGAACGGGACATGGCTAGCTTGGTATCCAACCTTGTGCAAATGGACGGTTTGCGGATGTGTGCAGTGCGTTAAACGGGAGGTTGGTCTGTCACTGTGAAGCGGGCGTAACCCTTACACTACCTGATCGATACAACATCATACCTGATGTTTTAAAGCACGTTATTCCAAACAATTTAGGAATGTTAGGTGATTTATGCCCTTTATGGATTAAAACCTGACTGTGTCAACTACGTAATTTTCCATTGGTGTTTTGCCATGGATCCCCCTCTGGCATGCCACAGTCCAGGTGTCAGTCCCCTTGAAACAACTTTTCCATCACTATTGTGGCCAGAAAGAGTCCCTGGGGGTTTTAATATTCGCCTGCCTATTGTAGTCTATGGAGGTTCGCGAACATTTGTGGAAATTCGCGTTCGCCGTTCGCGAACAGAAAATTTTGTTTGCGACATCACTACTTTTAGACAGGAGTATTGATTTATACAGCAAGATCATGTGCAAAAAGTGCATACACTGTACACATGTAAACCTTTGTGCCAACATTTACAGTCATGGCCAAAAGTTTTGCGAATGTACATTTTCACAAAGTCTGCTGCTTCAGGGTTTTTAGATCTTATTGTCAGAGGTTACTATGGTATACTGAAGTATAATTTAATAATTACATTAAGTTTATGCAAAGAGTCAATATTTGCAGTGTTGCAGTGTTGACCCCTTTTCGAGACCTCTGCAATTCACCCTGGCATGCTGCCACTTAAAGCAGAGGTCCCACGAAAAAAAAATATTAAAAACAAAATACTGCAGCTGCTGACTTTTAATAAATGGACACTTACCTGTCCTGGGTGCCTGCGATGTCGGCAGCCGAAGCCTAGGAATTGCTTGTCTCTCGGCTGCCCTCGCCGCCATCCTCGGTGACGGAATCAGGAAGTGAAGAGTTGCGCCTTCACTGCCCGATTCTCTACTGCGCATGCGTGCCCTCACTAGTCCCCGCTGTCTCCTGGGAGCAGTGTGTTTCCCAGAAGACAGCGGGGATGACGTGAAGGGGCGTGACTCCCATGGGAGTCTATTTCCGGAAGTGGGTCCAAATACCTGCATTATACCGGTATCTGCTCCCCCTCCCCCTGAAAGGTGCCAAATGTGACAGGGGGGGGGGGGGTTCCGAAAAGTGGAGGTTAACTTTTTGTGTGGACCTTCGCTTTAACTTCTGGGTCACATCCTGACTGATGGAAGCCCATTCTTACATAATCAATGCTGGGAGTTTGTCAGAATTTGTGAGGTTTTTGTATTCACCCCCCTCGAGGATTGGCCACAAGTTCTCATTGGGATTAAGGTCTGGGGAGTTCCTGGCCATGGACCAAAAATGTTGATGTTTTGTTCCCTCAAGCCACGAATACCACTTTTGTCTTATGACAAGGTGATCTATCATGCTGGAAAAGACACTGTTCTTGTATGGTTGGGAAAAATTGCTCTCTGAGAATGTTTTTGTACCATTCTTTATTCATGGTTATGTTCTTAGGCAAAATTTGGAGTGAGCCCACTTCCTTGGATGAGAAGCAACCCCACACATGAATGGTCTCAGGAGGTTTTACTGGTGGCATGACACAGGACTGATGGTAGCAGTCACCTTTTCTTCTACAGACAAGTTTTTTTCCAGATGCCCAAAAATTCGGAAGGGGATTCAGAGAATTTGACTTTACCCCAGTCCTCAGCTGTCAATCCAGTCCTCAGCTGTCAATCCCTGTACCTTTTGCAGAATATCAGTCTGTTCCTGATGTTTTTCCTGGAGAGAAGTGGCTTCCTTGCTGCCCTTCTTGACATCAGGCCATGCTCCAAAAGTCTTCTCCTCACTATGCTTACAGATACACTCACGCCTGCCTGCTGCCATGCATAATTGCAATTTATCTGATCATTCTTCATAACATTCTGGAATATATGCAAATTGCCATCATAAAAACTGAGGCAACAGACTATTTCCAAATAAAAATGTGTGTCTGAAAACTTTTGCCCATGGTTGTACGTATAGTGTACAGTAAATGAATCACACACCACTGATGTTTGCATGTCAGTCTTAAAGAAGCTATTCATGCAGCAGCATGCATGTGAGGAATGACCATGGCCAATTCATTATGCGTACGCACTGTCACTGCACAAATTATCCAGGACCAACATGTTAACATTCAAAGAGTAACCCGTTATATTGCTTTTAGCACCGCTCAAAGTATAGGTGAAAGTCGGGATGAGCCCGATGTACGAGTCGGGGGGGGGGGTGTCTATAGTATGCCTGTAAAGTGGCCTGTAAAGTCCCTGCACAAAATGACATTTCTAAAAGGAAAAAAAGTAATTTAAAACTACTCGCGGCTATAATGAATTGTCCGGTCCTGGCAATACAGACAAAAGGCATTGAAAAAAACTGCATGCCCTCCCCCAGTCCATTACCAGGCCCTTTGGGTCTGGTATGAATATTAAGGGGAACCCCGAACCAAAAATAAAATAAAAATTCCAGCCATGTAAATCCATTCTGCAGAGGATACGGAGAAATAAACAATGAATGAATGAATGAATGAAAACTTATATAGCGTGGCACATGCGAACCAAATCGCCTCTGGGCGCTCGTTGTTCCTGTCTCTTTTGGTATCAAAAGAGATGAGTTTTAATCTTTCTCCTGAATGCCAAGTGATTCTCCCATAGTCTGGGACCTTGGACCGCGAATCTTCTGTCTCCTTTGGACTTGTAGTTTGTTTTCGGTGTCTGGAGTAGATTTTGATTGGTGGATCGCAAAACGCGATTGGGGTTATGAACTTTTATTTTTTCGCATAGATAATGGGGAGCATTCCCATGGATACATCTATGCGTTAGACAGAGTGCTTTAAAAGTGATTCTGTCTTTTACTGGTAACCAGTGAAGGGATCTCAGTGAAGGTGAGATTGATTCCCAGGGTTTTTTCCCAGTCACAAGTCGAGCAGCCGTGTTTTGAACGACCTGCAGACGAGCGATTTGGTACTTGGGGAGTCCGAGGTAAAGGGCATTTGCATAGTCCAGTCTGGAGTTAACAATTTCTCCCGCCACGACCGCTAAGTCTTCTTTGGGGATGAAAGGAGTAAGTCTGCGTAGTAGGCGCAGCAGATGGTGAGATCCGCTGACTACTGACCCTATTTGTGCGTCCATTGTCATATAGGAGTCAAAAATGACCCCGAGACTTTTGACTTTGGCGCTAGGGGTGATGATTTTGCCCAGAATGGGTGGGGGTGTCTAAGTTGTTGCAGGATGATTCATGCGCTTGGCGTTAAACAGGAGAAGTTCAGTTTTCGCTCCGTTGAGTTTAAGATAACTCTTTGTCATCCAGTCCTTTATCAAAGAGAGGCATGTCTCTAGATTGAGGTGGTGATCCTTTTGTTGCAAATGCGGAAATACAGTTGCGTGTCGTCTGCATATATGAGTGGTAAAGCAGTTTTTGGCTGCTGATGATTTCAAAAAGCGGACGAAGATAGATGTTGAATAACACCGGTGACAGGGGGATCCTTGAGGGACACCGCACGATAATGTGCGTTTCTCAGAAGTGAAAGGTCCCAACTTCACAATTTGCGATCGGTTCTCCAAAAAAGAGGAGAACCAAGATAAATCGCCTTCTGCGACTCTGGCTACTTCAGCTAGCCGAGTCAATAAAAGCTTGTGGTCTACAGTGTCGAAGGCTGCGCTTAGGTCCAACAGAACCAGAAGACAAGATTCTCCTTCGTCTGCGGCCTCGAGAGCGTCATCCCATATCTTGAGCAATGCAGTTTCTTTCCCGTGTCCGGGCCGGAATCCCGATTGAAATGGATCAAGTAGCTTGTGGGTATCTAGATGCTGTTGCAGCTGTTGTACCACTATTTTTTCCATTACTTTAGAGAGTGTATTTAGGCCTGTTATGGGACGGCGGTGGAGTGGGTCCTTAGGGTCCAGGGTGGGTTTCTTCAAGATGGGTCGAATTATACCCTCCTTCAACAGGGAGGGTACTATGCCTTCCCTGAAAGATTGGTTAATAAGCTGCGTGATAGGAGGTGCCAGGATGTCGGCGCATTCCTTCAGCAGTTTGGTGGGGATAATATCATTCGGCGCAGTGCCGTTACGCAAAGTACCGATGATATTTTTAGTGCCATGGATAGAGATGGGTTCCAGCGTGAACTCACCTGGTTGTGGCGAGTTACTACAGGTGCTGTGTAAATAATTGAGGGGGGGGGGGGCTAGGGGGGGAATTGTTTTGCTGAATGCTTTGCCGGATTCCCTCGATTTTATTAATGAAGTAATCCGATAATTCATCGCAAAATTCTTGTGTGTCTGAATTGGGGGCTTCAAGACATCCTGGATTCATGGTCTGAGTGACCAGCTTGAAGAGTTCGCTGGGGGTGATTGAGGGCGCTGAAAAATTGTTTTTTTTGGCTGTAAAAATTTCTTTGTGATATTTTCTTGTTATTGTCTTGTAGATGGAGAGGTTCTCATCTGAGGGGCTTCTTTTCCAGGCGACTTCCGCTCTTCTGCGCTCTTGCTTCAATAACGTCAGTTGGTTGTTGAACCAGCTGGAGTTATTTTTCCGGATGTGGGTTTTACGTTTCGGCGCTATTAAGTCAGCTGACTGTAATAGGGCTGTGTTTATGGCATCCAGGGTTTCTTCAGCCGTTTGATGCGGCTGAATGGTTTTTATTTTTTCCTTTAACGTGGCTTTGAAGAGTTCCGAGTGGAGCTTCTTCTGACATCTAGTCCAGTGTGTTGTCACTGGGTTTGATGTTTTTGTTAAGGGGGGGAATTCATGGCAACGGTTTATTTTCCAAGATTTTTATTTCCAGATTTTGTCTGAAAATAAGATCGAGCGTATGACCTGAGGCATGTGTGGGCCCGCATACTAGTTGTTGTAGCCCTAATCCTTCCAGGTGGTCAATGCAGGCGTTGGCGACGGGTCTTGCGGGGAGTTGGCCCAGAGGTTGAGGTCCCCGAGACGCAAAAGGTGTTTGCTGTTCAGGGTGTAAGTGGAGATAAAGTCCTTCAGTGATGGGAGAAACTGCGATTTTGGGCCAGGTGGCCTATAGCAGAGTAAAATCTGGACGGTCTCCTGGGAGTTTGCTTGTAGTTGTAGAGTAAGGGTTTCCATGAATGGAAGAGGGTTTTGAAGGACTGGTTTAGTGATCCCAAGATGTGTCTTATGGATCACCGCCAGTCCTCCTCCTCTTTGCCCTATTCTGTTTTCCGTTATAATACGATAGTTTTCTGGCACCAATTCTCCTAGAATGGTGTTACAGTCGGCTGTGAGCCAGCTTTCTGTAATAAAGAGGCAGTCTAAATCGTATTGTAGAATGAAATTATGGATTTCTAGTCAGTGTTTTACTGCCGATCTTGTGTTGATATGTGCTTAGGCTGGGATATACGGCTGCAATTCTTGATAGTCGATCGACTCTCAATAGTCGTTCAGTTCTTAGGGCTTTTTTGGTGATGGCTGGCAGTATTGCGGCAAATTGCCTCAGATCCCAAATGGTTTCTGCAGAATATTGCAGATTAACCATAGTCGCCAGACACCGGGGGGGGGGGGGGGGACGTTCAAGGATAACTGAAACCTCTATCCTCAGTTGGTCCAGAGGAAGGCAAAAAAAACCCGGGCAGTGCTAAGCCATTATGCTCCGGCAGGGCAAAAAAAATCCTTCCTGACCCCTTAAGAGGCGATCGGATAAGCCCTGGATCAAGTTCAATGATGAGAAGGGGCAGAATGGGGCTAGGTATAGCAAGATAGCTGCCGATCGGCTAGCGGGATCTGGGCTAGGGGCTGTGAGCTGGGGGTGGCTAGGTGCAGCCGGGGGAGACTGGAGCAGAACCAGGTACTCTCCCTGGGGTGGGGGGGGGACTTGCCAGGCAGTTCGGGCTGTTGGTGGTGAGTGCAGGGGGTGGGAAGCGCCGCGGCACTAGGCCGCGGGTGAAGCCGCGGCCTTTCCTAGATCACGGCTGCCGCGATTGTTGACAGGCCGGCGCGGTTGTTCCAAAAAAACGCCAGTATCGGCGGGAATTGTGGTGGAGAGGCGATGGGGGGATGCCTTGGGCAGGGATGATAGTGTGAGGGTGTAGGAAGGAAAACAGAGGAGAGGGAAGCCGTGAGGCGGCCGTGGTTCCGTTGCAGCTTGTCCTGAAAAGGACGGCCGCCAATAGTGCTCAAGGAGGTGGAGGGGGTGGTGGAGATGGCCCTATGTCAGGGGCTTACCTTGAGGCTCACGGTGGGAGAGAAGAGAACCAAGGGATCCAGGGGCGGCTCAGGGTCAGAGCGGATCTGACAGATCAGACAGCAGAGGCTGAGGCAGGGGGAGGAAAGCCCTGCCTGTCTGGCTCCAGGAGCCGTACGTCCTACTGTTAGGACGCACGCCGATTACTACTGGAGTCAGTTCTAGCCCTGGGGAGGAGTCACTCTTTCAGACTCGAACCTGGAGAGCAGGAGAACTTCTGGACTTGTCCCAAGCTGTGCACTGTGGTTTTTAATTTTTTTTTTGTGAAATGGTAGGGGTACAATTACCAATTGGTACCCGTTACCAATTCACATAGGGGGGACGGAATCTGGGGGCCCCATTTGTTAAAAGGAGGCATACAGATTCTGATATGCCCCCCGCCCGCAAACCCCCACAATCACAGGAAAAGGGTTGTGGGGATGAGGCCAATGTCCCCATCAACATGAGCATGTGGCCCGGTACGGTTCAGGAGGGGGGGCACTCGTCCCCCCTCTTCTTCAGTGTGCTTGGATAAAAGTCTGGTATGGATTTTTGGGGGGAGCCTCCACGCCCTTTTTTTGGCGCGGGGTTCCCCTTAAAATCCATACCAGACCTGAAGGGTCTGGTATGGATTTAGAGAGGGACCCCCTACGCCATTTAAAAAAATAAATAAATTGGTGCATTGTTTCCCCTAATATCCATACCAGGGCCTGGTATGGAATTTGGGGGGACCCCCACGCAACTTTTTTGTAAAATTTTGGTTTCGGATTTTATTCAATGACTTATCTGTATTGCCAGGACCCAACAATTCATTGTTTTATATGACTTGTTTTCCTTTAGAAATGACATTTTGTGCAGGGACCTTTCTAAACACAGGAAAAATTTACTACTTTACAGGCATACTATAGACACCCCCCCCAGGTAAGAAATTTAAAAGGAATATTTCACTTTTGTTTCCCGAAAAAAATGCTGTTTTTAAAACTTTTTTTTGCATTGATACCTGGGGCAGGACCCGAGTCCCCAAACACATTTTATGACAATAACTTGCATATTAACCTTTAAAATGAGCACTTTTGATTTTTCACGTTTGTGTCCCATAGACTTTGATCTTGTTTGCTAGTTCAAACTAATTTTTTGCCTGTTCAGATGTTCTGCTGTAAACCGAACTGAACCGGGAGTGTTCTGCTCATCCCTAGGTAAGAGCATATCCTTGTATCCCTGTGTCCCAGAACCCTAGGTGCAGGCTAATCTTAATACCAATCCAGAGAGCTAGTAAGTTTAAAGAGGAAATGATTGCTACTCCTGACCAGGGATGAACTTTGGGTTCGACTCGAACAAAACGGGTCGTTCGCGCCAAATTCGAGTGATGCGCTACGGCCCATAATTCAATTGCGCAACGATGATTGGCCAAGCATGCTGTATGTCCTGCATGCTTGGCCAATCATAGTTTGCTGCTCATTCATTTGCAACTAAACACACTTGTTGCATAACTTCATCATGTGCTAGTGTGCTGCTCATTACTTTGCAAATAAACACACTTGGTGCGAAGTACTAGTGTGCTGCTCATTACTTTGCAAATAAACCCACTTGGTGCAAAGTGCTAGTGTGCTGTTTAAAAGGGTGGTGCTCATTACTTTGCAAATAAACCCACTTGGTGCAAAGTGCTAGTGTGCTGCTCATTACTTTGCAAATAAACCCACTTGGTGCAAAGTGCTAGTATGCTGCTCATTACTTTGCAAATAAACCCACTTGGTGCAAAGTGCTAGTGTGCTGCTCATTACTTTGCATCTAAAGCCACTTGGTGCATAGTGCTATTACTTTGCAAATAAACCCACTTGGTACAAAGTGCTAGTGTGCTGCTCATTACTTTGCACCTAAACCCACTTGGTGAAAAGTGCTAGTGTGTTGCTCATTATTTTGCATCTAAACCCACTTGGTGAAAAGTGCTAGTGTGCTGCTCATTATTTTGCATCTAAACCCACTTGGTGCATAGTGCTAGTGTGCTGCTCATTACTTTGCACCTAAACCCACTTGGTGCATAGTGCTAGTGTGCTTCTCATTACTTTGCACCTAAACCCACTTGGTGCATAGTGCTAGTGTGCTGCTCATTACTTTGCATCTAAACCCACTTGGTGCATAGTGCTAGTGTGCTGCTCATTACTTTGCACCTAAACCCACTTGGTGAAAAGTGCTAGTGTGCTGCTCATTACTTTGCATCTAAACCCACTTGGTGCATAGTGCTAGTGTGCTGCTCATTACTTTGCAAATAAACCCACTTGGTACAAAGTACTAGTGTGCTGCTCATTACTTTGCAAATAAACCCACTTGGTGCATAGTGCTAGTGTGCTGCTCATTATTTTGCAAATAAACCCACTTGGTGAAAAGTGCTAGTGTGCTGCTCATTACTTTGCACCTAAACTCACTTGTTGCATAGTGCTAGTGTGCTGCTCATTACTTTGCAAATAAACCCACTTGGTACAAAGTGCTAGTGTGCTGCTCATTACTTTGCAAATAAACCCACTTTGTGCAAACTGCTAGTGTGCTGCTCATTACTTTGCAAATAAACCCAATTGGTGAAAAGTGCTAGTGTGCTGCTCATTACTTTGCACCTAAACCCACTTGTTGCATAGTGCTAGTGTGCTGCTCATTACCTTGCAAATAAACCCACTTGGTGCAAAGTGCTAGTGTGCTGCTCATTACTTTGCATCTAAATCCACTTGGTGCATAGTGCTAGTGTGCTGCTGATTAATTTGCATCTAAACCCACTTGTTGCATAGTGCTAGTGTGCTGCTCATTACTTTGCAAATAAACCCACTTGGTACAAAGTGCTAGCGTGCTGCTCATTACTTTGCAAATAAACCCACTTGGTACAAAGTGCTAGCGTGCTGCTCATTACTTTAGCACTATGCACCAAGTGGATTTATTTGCAAAGTAATGAGCAGCACACTAGCACTATGCAACAAGTGGGTTTAGGTGCAAAGTAATGAGCAGCACACTAGCACTTTTCACCAAGTGGGTTTATTTGCAAAATAATGAGCAGCACACTAGCACTATGCACCAAGTGGGTTTATTTGCAGTGTGCTGCTCATTATTTTGCAAATAAACCCACTTGGTGAAAAGTGCTAGTGTGCTGCTCATTACTTTGCACCTAAACCCACTTGTTGCATAGTGCTAGTGTGCTGCTCATTACTTTGCAAATAAACCCACTTGGTGCAAAGTGCTAGTGTGCTGCTCATTACTTTGCAAAGGAGGAAACCCACTTGGTGAAAAGTGCTAGTGTGCTGCTCATTACTTTGCACCTAAACCCACTTAGTGCACAGTGGAGGAGGAGGAGGAGGAGGAGGAGGAGGAGGAGGGCAGCGGACGACGAGGATGATGATGAGGAGGAGAGAGGGGATGATGAAGTCACTGATTCTATGCGGGTGCCTGATAGGAGAGGAGGAGGAGGAGGAGGAGGAGATGAAATCACTGATTATGTGGGTGCCTGATAGGAGGAGGAGGAGAAGGAGAAGGAGAAGGAGAAGGAGGAGGAGGAGGAAGTCACTGACTATGTGGGTGCCTGATAGGAGAGGAGGAGGAGGAGAAGGAGGAGGAAGAAGAAGTCACTGACTATGTGGGTGCCTGATAGGAGAGGAGGGGGAGGAGGAGGAGATGATGAAATCACTGACTATATGGGTGCCTGATAGGAAAGGAGGAGGAGGAGGAGGAGGAAGTCACTGACTATGTGGGTGCCGCCTGACCTGATAGGAGAGGAGAAGGAGGTGGAGATGATGAAGTCACTAACTATGTGGGTGCCTGATAGGAGGAGGAGAAGGAGGAGATGATGAAGTCACTAACTATGTGGGTGCCTGATAGGAGGAGGAGGAGGAGGAGGAGGATGAAGTTACTATGTGGGTGCCTGATAGGAGAGGAGGAGGAGGAGGAGGAAGTCACTGACTATGTGGGTGCCTGATAGGAGGAGGAGGAGGAGGAGGAGGAGGAGGAGGAGGAGGAGGATGAAGTTACTGACTATGTGGGAGCCTGATAGGAGAGGAGGAGGAGGAGGAGGAGGAGGAAGTCACTGACTATGTGGGTGCCTGATAGGAGAGGAGGAGGGAATGATGAAGTCACTGACTTTGTGGGTGCCTGATAGGAGGAGGAGGGAGGGGATGATGAAGTCCTGATGATAGTCTGACTATGTGGGTGCCTGATAAGAGAGGAGGAGGAGGAGGAGGAGGAGGAGGAGGAGGAGGAGGAGGAGGAGAAGAGGATGATGAAGTCACTGACTATGTGGGATGCCTGATAGGAGGAGGAGGAGGAGGAGGAGGAGGTAGTCACTGACTATGTGGGTGCCTGATAGAGGAGGAGGAGGAAGTCACTGACTATGTGGGTGCCTGATAGGAGAGGAGGAGGAGGAGGTCACTGACTATGTGGGTGCCTGATAGAGGAGGAGGAGGAGGAGGTCACTGACTATGTGGGTGCCTGATAGAGGAGGAGGAGGAAGTCACTGACTATGTGGGTGCCTGATAGGAGAGGAGGAGGAGGAGGAGGAGGAGGAGGAGGGTGGAGGAGGAGGAGGAGGAGGAAGGAGGAGGAGGGAGGAAGAGGAGGAAGAAGGTCACTGACTATGTGGGTGCCTGATAGAGGAGGGGGAGAAGGAAGTCACTGACTATGTGGGTGCCTGATAGAGGAGGAAGAGGAGGAAGTCACTGACTATGTGGGTGCCTGATAGAGGAGGAGAGGAGGAGGAGGAGGGAGGAGGAGGAGGAAGAGGAAGAGGGAGGAGGGAGGGAGGGGATGATGAAGTCACTGACAAGTGGGTGCCTGGTAGGGGAGGAGGAGGAGGAGGAGGAAGAGGGAGGAGGGAGGGAGGGGATGATGAAGTCACTGACTATGTGGGTGCCTGATAGGAGAGGAGGAGGTCACTGACTATGTGGGTGCCTGATAGAGGAGGAGGAGGAGGAAGTCACTGACTATGTGGGTGCCTGATAGGAGAGGAGGAGAGGAGGAGGAGAAGGTGGAGGGAGGAGGAGGGAGGGGATGATGAAGTCACTGACTATGTGGGTGCCTGATAGGAGAGGAGGAGGAGGAGGTCACTGACTATGTGGGTGCCTGATAGAGGAGGAGGAGGAAGTCACTGACTATGTGGGTGCCTGATAGGAGAGGAGGAGGAGGAGGAGGAAGAGGAAGAGGGAGGAGGGAGGGAGGGGATGATGAAGTCACTGACAAGTGGGTGCCTGGTAGGGGAGGAGGAGGACGACGACGACGACGACACTGACTATGTGGGTGCCTGATAGAGGAGGAGGAGGAGGATGCAGTCACTGACTATGTGGGTGCCTGATAGGGGAGGAGGAGGAGGAGAAGGAGGAGGTCACTGACTATGTGGGTGCCTGATAGAGGAGGAGGAGGAGGAGGTCACTGACTATGTGGGTGCCTGATAGAGGAGGAGGAGGAGGAGGAGGATGCAGTCACTGACTATGTGGGTGCCTGATAGAGGAGGAGGAGGAGGATGCAGTCACTGACTATGTGGGTGCCTGATAGGGGAGGAGGAGGAGGAGGAGGAGG